>JAXGGA010023373.1:0-13573 GCA_038373865.1 Uloborus plumipes | reverse complement strand
GACGTTGAAAGTTGTTTTTCTACGACAACTTCACTTTTTTGTTCAACTTAACCAATAATAGTATTTCTTTGTTCTAATTATATCAGCTTTTAGTGGGAAATCAACCCATCCTTTTTTTTCACAAATCATGCAGAGTGCTGAACTTAACTCTGTTGTGTTATGGAGACGTAATGTCAACGAATGGTCTCTAATTGTACGAATTTTCCCTCGTAGTAACCAATTAAAATTCTTCTTTTCTAACTTTTTTTTCTGCATTAATGATATTATTGTATAGGGAAAATATCTCATCGCTGCTTTAGTTTAGACCAGGGGTGGCCAACCTTTTTAGAGATAGTGCCACTCTCAGGAGAGAAAAAGCTCAGCGTGCCACATTATATTTTTTCAACAAGCTGAAAATTTTTAAAAAGTTAAAAATAGATTTTATTTTTGCTGACTATGTAATTCTTACTCAAATGAAACATTTTTTCCTGTAAATCTGAGTAATTGAAATTAAAATGATGATAAAGATAAAACAAGTCCGAACTTAAGAATTATCGTTAATAAACACTTTTATAGGTTCTGTCAGTTGACTTATGCTTAAAATAGAAACAAATAACATCGAACATTCTATTCTAAAAATTAAACACACTGTACTTAATGTGGTTTATGAGTCTGTATCTTTTTTACCGTCTTTAATTTGAGGATTAGTTCTTGAGAATCCTAAAAAGTTTAAGTGCTTTAAGTGCTGTGAATTAATATTCAATGTATTTAGATTTTTCATCATTCATAAAAAAAATATTTGTTTAGAGGCGTATTTTTAACCAAATCTACAACAGCACTAGCCGGCTAAAGTGTGTAAACGTGAAAAAAAAAATTCGTTACAAATTTCTATATAACATGGATGACTTTCTGTTGAAGTAAGCTCTTATATTTGATCACCAAAGCATAAGGTCAATAATTCCGATTTGGATTTCAGAAGGGTAACAAGTAGTAACTTGTAGAGAAATAGACAAAGAATTTGAAAAAGATCAGCATTTCTTTATCATCCTGAAAATCATCAAACCTAATACTGAATGAATACTTAAAATAGGTGTAAAATTTTCTCCATATATCATTGGAAAAATTACTAAATTTGAGTTGTTACACTTTGGGTAGTATTAATTTTTAATGTTTTATTCTTTTTTCTCCAAAGTAGAGAAAGAAACTGAAGTTTCATCATAAAAGAATGCAGATGGCCTATACTGGTTTAGGAAACTTTTTTTGTACTATATCTTAAATTTAAATTACTTAAACGCCGGACAATTAGAGATGACGTAGCTAAATTCAATTGCTATTCTTCATTCCTAAGTAGCAAGTCTTCATTGCTTTCCTTCCAGATATTTTAAAAAACACACAAAACACACTCCCTAAAATTCTAAAATCTTATGACTATTTTTCCTTTGGATAGCTATCGCACATTTCAATGAAGGAGTAACTTGCCATAATCTCCTCTTTCTCCTGAGAAAAAGTTCACAAAACATTCAGCGTTCTAATTCGTAGTTTGTTAATACAATGAACTCAATAGGTTCACCAACAGAGAAAAAGTCTCATTGTTTCGCAAGGAGTTTCTGAGATAGATAATTCGATGACACTTTTGAAGTTTTTTTTCCCAAATTATTTTCAAGTAATGTAACAAAAACAATTTAAGGGTCTTCGTTTGTGCAAAAATACCGAATTTTGTCAAATTTTGGTTTCTTAATTTTAGTTGCAGAGTCAACTTTTTTTTTTTTTAAATTTCATCACCCGTTGATAAATCTATTGCAGATCAAGAATCCATTCTGCAGCATCTAAAGTTTCATTCGTGTCAAGCTCAAATATGCTTTACAAAGCATTGTCTGGAGCGTCGCAGCTTTCGTTGGGTGTCCGAAGCTAACGCTAAGTACTTTGCAATATTGTAGTTCAGACAATTTGTAAGCCAGCCTTCTGACACTTAATCGTCATATCATTATATTTATCAGTTTAAGGGTTTTAGTTTTTATCAATATTTTTGAGATCGACATTTTTTCCTCAATTTTGGAGTTTTTTCAAAAAGTCTTTGCGTGCCACTGTTACAGCTCTGCCGTGCCACATTGTGGCACGCGTGCCGCGGGTTGGCCACCAGTGGTTTAGACTATCGTTAATATCATTTCAATCTTGTCTGATGCACAAGGAAAATCTATCTGCTCTTTTTTTTTTTTTTTTTAAGCAAAATGGAAATAGCAAAGTTAAAAGTGGAAGTAAAGCGCTGTTCTCGAGTTTTCGTTGGAGAGCGGAGTCCAGTTTATTTACGATTTCCTTTTGAAAACAGCATCCAGTTCTCAATTTTCCGTTGAAAACAGCACACATTTCTTGATTTCAATTGGAGAACTGCATCCAGTCTCTTCTCTGTTTTCCTTGAAAAACAGCCTCCAACCTGTTCTCAATTTCACTTGGAGAACATCAGCCAGTTCTCTATTCCCTTTTAAGAACAGGACACAGATATATTACATCTATGTTCTGTTCCGGTTCATAGATAAGAGTAAAAATCGGAGATTCATTCGGTAAATTTTTCTCCAAAAATTTCGAAGTGCCCCTGCTTTTGGGGGGAATAAAGCTTTATTTTATTCTGTTTCGGCGATTTGATTCATTTAACAGCTGGTTCAATTAATCGGCGTCCACTGTACATTGTCTTTTTGTCCGAATGAAGAATCTTTACTCGATATCAAGAAAACATTTTATTTTCCCTCGAGTACCTATTCGTCAATAGAAAAGAAGTTTATTTTCTTAACACATTCAAATGCAAATCTGCACGAATGAACAGCAGGCGTTATAACCCCATCACAATCAAAACTCAGACTGGATTACATTTTTTTCTTTTTTTTTTTTTTTTTGCATACAATGCAGTTATCTTTATACAGTCGACGCTCGTTATAACGACCACACGTTATAAAGACCATCCTAATATAACGACCGGTGAGAAAACCCCCAACTGTATCCCAATATACGCTATGTTCTACTTCTTATAGGGACCACTCGTTATAAAGACCGTTTTTGGAAGGACGGAGACGGTCGTTATATCGAGCGTTGACTGTATATAAAAATGAATGTATGTTCCTATGTATGCATCTATGAACCTGTGTATGTCCTTTATAGACTCAAAAACTACCCGTCGGATTTCGCTAAAAATTTCACAGTGTGTTTGTGTCCTCATTGGGCACATCAAGAGACCAATTCGAAAAAAAATCTAACAGGTAGTTCTTTTTTTTTATTCCAATTTTAGTTGAAACTTACACGTAAAATATCTCATTTTTTAAAGGCTTTCCTCCATTCAAATCATTATTTAGTACTTCATCTCAACTTCACTTCGATAGCTAATTTTGCGTTTGATATTGTCTTTGCTTCGCATGGTTTTCTGAGGCTTCCCTCAATTCAAATAGTTAAGAAATGTTTCTTTCGAGAGTATTCATTCACCCTTGAATCTATACTACTTATGGTTTTTTTTTTTTTTTTTTTTTTTTTTTTTTTTTTTTTTTTTTTTGTTCTTTCAATAGTAGAAACGCAATTTTTTAGAAAATCATCACAGATAAATAGCACATTTAAGTTTATATCTCGTTGTCCTTTACGCAGATTTAACTGACCACGTTGTCACAAAAAATACCTCCTTGGATTTCAGGTGTTGCATTTTAACCAACGCCTCCTAAATACTAAATGCCTGCATCTTTCAGGTTTTTAGTACAGAGCAAAATTTCATTCTTGGTTCACGATACACTGCCATCTACCAGAGTTCTTCGAGAAAGAGAAATTAACGATTGGTTCATTTCTAAATTTAAATTTAAAAATCAACCAATCAAAAAATTTAATTCGAATATTGTTTGGATCCATCGCCAATAGCTGCAAAATGCCCTTGGTTCACGATACACTGCCATCTACCGGAGTTCTTCGAAAAATAAACGATTGGTTCATTTCTGAATTTAAATTTAAAAATTATCCAATCACAAAATAACAATGGCATTATCGGATTGCCGCAAGGTGGCGTTTAAAGTGGAACCTATCTCAACGGTAGCGAAGCAAATGTTCTAGGCATTTAGTATTTAAGAGGCGTTGATTTTAACCCGCACAACGCCGGGCATATCCACTAGTATACAATAAAATATGCACGCAAGAAGAGCATTAATTATAAGCAAAGTACAACCGACACTCAGTTTGGAGAATGACTTATATTCATTTACTTGAAGCACCAAAGACCTTTGAAGGCATAAATAGGTATCGTGTGTGAAATAAGTTTAAAAAATAGTAAATAAAAAATGGCATAAGACTGTTAAAAAGATTTCTCAAATTCAGGAAAGCGTATTAATTTCAAATGTATTTTCTTAGAATAGCGGCGAACATGATGAAATACGTGTTATAACTAATTTTAAGGTATAACGGTTTTATATATGTACTGTACACACAAAAAGAACGGCATAACTTTTTTCTTCTCTCTTTTGCTGTCTTTTCATATTTCGTTATTACATCTTTGCGAGCACATTATGTGCAAAAGAATTTACATATTATTTTCACCTTCTAGCTATTTTGGAAGGAAAAAAAATACATTCTCCGACAAGCTCGCTTTTGTGTATCAATATCAAAATATTTACATTGAATGACGAGAAAAAAATTGTTTTTCCAAAGTTTCTACATCTAATCCTCCGAACTCACTTTATTATTTTCTAAATTACATTTAATTTTCTTTCATGAGGCAACTCAGGGGGAGAGGGGGAGGTGTTCCTCTCGAAACGCAAATTATTAAAAAAAAAAAAAAAAGCTTCACCTCAAAACCGAATTCCCAAAGAATAAAATCATCTTAAGAAAAAAGAAAAAGATTGTATATGAAGTCGGCATCATGCATCAATTCCCTAAGTTTACACACGAAATTCCAATTATCCTCTCAAAAGATCACCCCCCCCCCCCTTTTTGAAAACGGTGCAGCAAATTACAAAAGCTACCCCGCGTTATGTGGATAAATTAAAAATACATATTCATCGTTCTAAGGCAAGAGACGTTATGAGATTGCAAAATGGCGCAATTGCGTTTCTCATTCTTTTATCGTCTGCAGAGCAGCAGCCGTGCCGCTAAACTCAACTCCTTCCGGCGTTTAACATAATTCGCTCATGTAAATGCAATTAGGTATTTTCTTCTTCCTTTTCTTTGGGGATCTCTGTCGACTCGCATACGTGTTGAGGTGTCTTTTTTTTCTATAGATCCTGCTGCTCTCAAAAGCATTTTTCTGCGATTTTCTTTGCTCTTGGGTTTAGTGTCTTTTAATTGTCTTTTTTTTTTCTTTGCTTGAATTGTTTGAGTTTGCAGCTCAATTTATTTCTTCAACACTTTTTTGAAATCATTTTTGCAAAGCTAATTACTAAAAAAAAGGATATTTCAGTTTATTAAAATTTTGGAAATTTCCAAAATCTTACTGTTACTTTTTCGGTACTCGGTTCTTCGTTTTGATAATATTCAAAGCTCTGGGGAATCATCGTGTCTAAGTACTAAATAATTTTTTCGCACTATTTTTTAAAAAAAATCTACATTGAAAATTAAACATACATTAAAAACATAAAATGAAGAACACATCTTTCGTTGCTTTCATCAAAAAATACATCATTTTATTTAATTATGAAAATGATTAAATAAGGGAAAAAAAAAGCTCAATACAATAGTCTCAAGCTTGAAGATTGTTATAGTGTCATAGTTAATAATTCACAACGTAGATATGGCGACCTTGCTTCGAAACATTGAACTTTATTAGCATTAAAAACACATAAAAATATTCAAATCAAAATGAGAAGAACTAATAATAAGGGATCCGATGCGAATAGAAGTACGACCAAAGACCTTAGAGTATCTTTGGTACGACCTCCGGCATCCGAAACGAAATTTTGCCGCCAAGCCACAGAGGCGTTCAATACGGAATTCAAGATATAAAGATCAGAAAAAGAAATAGACAAGTCCGTCATTTCAAGTTTTTCCGGGGATGGGTCAAAGGGTGCAATCACGATGCAATTTCATCGGAAAACAACAAAAATCACTCCTCTACCACAAAAATTGACCGAGTTAGACGTTTTGAAAAATCACGATTTTGCATTATTTCATGACGTCATCGAGAGATCGCTTAAGGTAGGGGGGGGGAGCATTGTCGAAGTTTTTTAAATTTAAGATTGAACCCCCCTATATTGTTGGAAATGCTTCACTGATCACAAAAATACTAATTTTTTTTTTCTGTAATATCAAAATTGAGTAAACTCTAGCCTTTTTCTTGTTTTTTACTGTACGGCACTATATTGGGCCATCGGAGAATTCGGTATCTCATTTTTATTCCCATACTAGTGATATATTTCCTAGTTGGGAAAGGGAAGAACACAACAAGGCACTACAGACCATGCACACGAGATTTTAACCTTCTAAAGGGTTCCATTTTTGAGTTATGTAATGTACACCCATACAAACGTATGTGCAAACGTCACAAGAAAACTTATGTTAGTTACCTCAATGATGATCAAAATGAATATTTCGGCTGTGAGTATGTTCTTTGGTACACATTCACTTGTGTATGGGCAGAGAAACTACCCAACATTGATTGAAAAGTGGGAAAAATAAAAATTTATGTGCAAATTGTGCTTTTTTCTTAAATTTTTTGGGAATGCACATTTTTTTAATAGTTTGTACAAGGAATTTAAAGGTACTGTTCAAATTGTGGCTTCATATAAAGAAACTTAGATCAGAAAATGGAAGTAAAAGATAATGAAGAAATTGAAGAAGTTAAGAAGCAAATAATATATGAGTAAAAATGGAGAAATTCTGGAATTATGAAGAAAGCTTTTAAAAACATTTTTGAATTACTGACTTGATTCAAAGAAAGAAGAAAAATATAGTAATTTATTTCAAAATAAGTCAGATATCTTAAACTGAATGACTTTATTTAGGCCATACAAAATACATCTTACTTGTCTCAGTTATAGGTGACAGCACAGTACTTCCTGTTTCAATCCTTTAGTTCAGTTTTGGAGTTCAAGCAGTTTACTCAAATCAGTTTAAACAAATTTCAGCTCTAGTAGCATTGAAAATAAATATCTTTTAAACTCTGTCATGAAAGCATTCCTGATCAAGATCTTCTAAATGGTGAGTTTTAATAGCAAAACACTGGTTGAAAAAAATTAGGATTGGGTGAAATAGATAGTTACTTCTGTTTTCATTCAAAGCACTTATTTTGATAAATTTAAGCTCTTTTATATATGTAAACAGACTTTCAATACAAATTACATTGGATATTAGTTTAATTAATGTTTAATAAGCTACATTAGAGATGTTGATAATCGTTTAAAACATTCTGGACCATGTGGTTTTACGAGGGTTTCAGAGAAAATAGTTATTACGCATTCAAATGACTTTGTGTTTCTTGATCATGAATGGAGAAGTAAGGAGTTAAAAAAAATGAAAAAAGAAACTGATGAACTTAAAATAATTTAGAGCTTATCCCAAAAGCAGCTTCTTTCAAACAGTGTGCATAGCACAGACATTGACATAGTGAAGATAATACAGGAAAGAAAAATGCTTACCATAAAAAAGAATTTCTACTTAATTACAGCATTATTCCAACTAATTATGATGAAATTGAGGAAAAGTCAAAGATGAAGGTGAAAAGTGAAAAGTTTTGAAATTACTGGTAAAAATAGCTAAAAGTGATTTCAGAAATTTAAAACAAGACCACATACTTTTCAAGCAACGATAGTTAAGTCCTGAGATAATTATGAGCAACTTAAAGGTCCTATATGGCCATGAAGTTAATGACGTTACTGCAACTGTTGATGATATCAGCTGTTTTATGTAATATACATATGATACAAATGCAGAATCGGTAGATGATCCACCGCCATTGCAAGATGTGCCTGAGAATGAAATAGTTGCTGCACTTTGGGATGAGAGTGGGGTGTTGGTCAAGTCATAAGCAAATTAGATGAAGGCACTGATACAAACAGGATAAAATATATGAAAAGGGTTAAAAAAGATTCAAACTTGTATTGGATATGGCCAGTACAAGATGACATACATAAAACCAAAGGGGAATAAATCATCATTCGGCCGATAATCGACGTTTCCGTGGTTGTTTCCTCTACAAGAACGATTATTTTTGAACTAATTAATCATGTTTTAATTAATAATATAGCAAATACAGACTGTGACAATATTTAACTTAGATTGTATCACCAAAGAAAGTTAATCTAGCCTTCTTATTTCCTTATTGTTGTTCAAAATGTTTTCGAAGCAATGCAAAAACGAGAAATAAAGTCAAAATATGAAAAAAACACCCAGAGTTTGGACAATTTTTGAGATATTCCAAAAAAATTGCTTGTTATGTCATCTTTGTATAACATTGTATCATCCTAGGGGGTTCAATGTTAAATTCAGAAAAACTTTTTTCCCCCATAGCAATGCTCCCCCTCCTACTTAAAGGACCGTATGCGAAATCCTTCAAAATCTTGATTTTTCAAAACGTCATAACTCGGTCAATTTTTGTGGTAGAAGAGTGATTTTTTTTTAGTTTTAAACGTTGCAGTGTCAAGAATGTTTTAGTAAATATGATTGATAGGACTGGGGGGCTGTATAAAAATTTAAATTTCGTAACTCTTTCAAAATTTGATTTTTGGAAAAACATTGAATAGACCCAAAATTCCATTCGTAATTTGGAGATTTTTTCCTAAATAAACTCTATGCTTATCTCTAATGGTTTAGAAATTAGCTATTGGTCCACGATTGGAGTGGCCACCCTGTATATATATTCTTTGATGTATTTTCAACTAAAAAGTAGATTTATTTACACAAAATATCACACAAACAGAAATCTTTTTTTTTTTTATAAGTAGCCGCCGCTTTTTGAATCACGTTTGTTCCAAACAGTTTTGTTTCAACAAAGCTGTGCTGATTCAATGACGATTTGATTCATTTAAGCGCTTTAAATTAACCACTGGTTCAATTAACAGACGCACACTATAAAACTTATATGCATTAACCCATTAATGCTTGACATTTTTTTTTCCAAAGATATTTTGTATCGAGAGGGTACATACTTTTTTCACTAAAATTTTATTCTGCCTACGATATAAGATTTAAAAAGACATTTTATAAGAAGAAATAAAATCAGCAATGAACATAAACTGGGAAGCTGGGAATCACTTTGAAAACGTAGCTTTTGTTCTTGAGATTGTGAGCGATGTCATTTTTGATAAAGATCATATTAAAATTGTTACAGAACACACTTTACAATGGTAATGTGTTGCAATCTGTTAATAACGAGTTGAAACAATACCGAGGTACTCATTGAACACTTATTTGGTTGAAATGTTCATTTTTGGGAAATACAGACCCTTTTTTGGACCGTCCCTAAAAATGGACTCTAGGCATTGATGGGTTAAAAGAATAACTATTTCTTTAACTTTTCTTGCATTCCAACAAAAAGTAATGAATAAAATGTGTTGAAAAGAGAATACTTTTAACATTATTTTGTTGTGAAACTTGCTAATCAATTTATGCTTTTCAACGACAATTTGTTATTTTCAGTGTTGTTTGAAAATACATAGCTAAATTTATTGTCATAAAATTTATGCTTCTGGTTTTTTACTGAAATAATAAAAAACGAATTATGTTTATATAAATAGTTTCCAACAAAATTAAATGAAATTCTCGTTTCTGACTTTTTTTTTCTGAAAAAAAATAGATGCTACGAGCTCACTTGAAGCTCGTAGCAACAGTACAAAATAATCTTGTTCGAGAAATTTTTTTTGAAAGTAGTCGGCTCAAAAAATCGAATCTCACAGTAAAGTAGTTTTGTTCTTAACGAGTCCAATAAATAAAATGTGGGCGTGGTTTATCGAACTCTTTTTTTTCTCTTTTGCCGCAGACGAAATTCTATTCCTTTTCTTCTTTTGCTTTGCCACTAAAAGGCGGTAACACATGTTTTAAGAAAAATTTGTTTTTCATCCTTATGGTTTTCGTAGATATTTCTTGTGTCTTTTCTAGTACAATTGATTTTAGTAAAGATAAGCGTTTTGGTAAAGGGTGGCAGGTTTGTTTAAAATTGTTTTTTTAGGGATGCACCGATTAATCGGTAGTACCGATTAATCGGCCACCTTGCCGATTATTTATAATCGGCAAAATTGGGCCGATTAATCGGCGGGTACAAATATTTTTTATTTTACTAGAAATTATGATAAATATATTTGTTTTAGTAAACATATGTAATTTTCTGCAAACACATAGAAACAATATTGCAAATGTTTTCATGTACTATCGGTATTTTTCTCCTTTGACACAGCGCTTTTATATGACTATAATTTTCATAAAGAATGAGAGTCTTGGATTAAAGGGCTATCAATTATTTAAACAAATTTACATCACATAAAATTACATTGAAAGTGCAACTTAAATTAGCCTGCTCACCGCAGCCTCCTCCCTATTTAGTTAGATTTTCATGTCTGTTTAAGATAATGCAACTTTATAAGCAACAACATGTAAATTGACTCAAGGAAATCTGAAACAAATTTAAAATTATTTTGAGAAAATTAGAAAAATTAACCGTCTGTCAGAAATAAATTAGTAACTATTGCTAAAATCGAAATTGTGAAAGGGAAAAAAGTGATGGAGAAGTTAGTATGATTAAAAATAATAATCATGATCACTAATCGGCTGCGCCGATTAATCGGCCGATTATCAACTGCCGATTAATCGGTAATCGGCCAATTTGCTTATCGGTGCATCCCTAGTTTTTTTAATAGAAACTATTCCGTGTGTCGGAGAAGTTATTTCCGTGGTATTTTGAATATTAAATCTAGGACGATCCAATCCCTGAGAAAAATTATAAACTTAGTACGCAATTTAACTGTTTTAAATGTGTTGTAAATTTGATCTGAAATTCAATCCTTGAGATATATTATTAATTCAAAATACAATATTCAGTCCTCGATATACACTGCAATTTTCTCGTAGAATGCAGTCGAACCTGTTCATCTCGAAAACCTCTCTATGTCGAAATTTTTTAATTTCCATGTTTTTACAGAATAAATTTAATGTTTTTTTGTCATGTTTATCTCGAATGATTTTTCCCGAAAACCTCTATCTCGAATTTTGATGACTCGTTTTTGAATTTCATATCCAGCCACCTTTATCAATGGTATAACTTGTGGAGACAAAAATCGTCTTTTGCACAATCATTCAAAGACTATGTTCGTACTCAAAGGTAGGCATTACCTTGCTACCGATATAGTCATCACAATTAGTAAATCGTGGACTCGCAAACAGAAAAATATTTAACAATATCAATGCAAAACAATCTATTAAGTACTAGCTGCGTGGCCCGGCGATGCACGGGCTACTTAGAAATGAAAGCGATGTCAAGTGACGCATCCGCTTTAGGTAGAGCAAAAAACTCGCCGCCGCGGTGACTCGCTACGGACAGCCCCCTTTACACACAGTTGCCAAAACAAAAATATAGCATGATATTATATAGCCTAAAGACTTCCTGATCAAATGGATTTTACGGACAATTTAATGCCATTTCACAGTTTGTATTGCTCAATGGCAGGATTATTTTAGTTTTAAAGACTTTTTTCTTCTTTTGCGCTCTGGTGTGTTGTGCCCTTGAAATTTAATATAATTCACAGATTTTGCCGTAAATGTTACATTTTAATGTAAAATAAAGTACAAAAAACAAAGCTCGATCCGAGAGAAATAGCAAGCATGGTGTAACTTAATCTTGCTATAAATCGCAGCCAACACGTATAAAATGCTATTAAATTTAACTATATATTGTCTTAATGGGCATAAAATCCATTCAATAAATGTATTAACGATTTAACCCATTTATGCCCAAGTTTTTTAATTTTTTTTCAATTTTTATCTGCTTAAAACTTTTACTTGGAATGGTTTACATACATTTTAGGCTTAAAATAGTTCGCCATTGCCTTCATTATTAATTTATTTAACGTCCTGTTTATGGGATATTTTGCAGATATGTGAGCAAAATACGACCTTACTTGACTTTACTTTTGCAAAGTAACATTACAGAAGGCATCTGTGATCCATTTTAAACAAATCATTTTAAAATAGTTTAATTTTATGAAAAATAAGTTCGCAAAAAAAACTTTCTTTCTGTGGCTTCCCATACTAGATCGTTGCTTGACTGATTTGTTTGAAAATAGCTGTCAATAAATAAACTCTGATGTCCAAATAGTGGTTCTATCTGGTTTTCTCAAGAAGAAGGACTATTTAACTTGTGAAAAATAGCTTTAGTAAAAGGATATACCCATTGCAGATTTTTGTATGCAGTAACTAACATGCGTCCCGTTTTTAAGCTACTGGGCATAAATGGGTTAAAGAAGCCTAGCTTACGTTTTTATTACGTATATTTTTAGAAAAATTTAAAACAAAACCGGTGGGTTTTTAGTGCTTAAATTAAATATTTTTTCGAAGGCAAAAATTAATATACAAGTTAAGTAATCTTGTTCCGAAAAATAACTCTTTTCTATTGCTAGATGGATGACACAGGAACTTGAAATTATACTAATCCCTCAATATAGGATTTCTATGACTCTCTAATTTGTTCAACCTTATTTTTAAAACACATTGAACAACGACCCTACAATCTGCATGAATATTGATTATTAATTAGAAAGAGAAATCCAAAGGTGGTATCAGCGTAACATCCACTCTTGTTCGAAACCAATATAACTAGAATTTCTCCGTTATTTCGTAGTACAACTTCCTTTTCCAATTTAAGAAACCAATTTACGAATGCTTTGTTTCCGCCATGCAAGAACAAAAGATTTAATCACTAGGAGAGAGCTAATTTAGTTAAAGTGTTGCCAATATTGAAAAGCTAAACCCTGGATTCATTGCAAAAAACTTGCTTGTCGGGTAGAACCGACGATTTTCTGTAATTGAATATGCATCAAACGGGGGGATGGAAGGTGGGAATATTCAATTGCTTTGCATCAAAATATTAACCGTTCGATTGTTCATTTGCATCCCTAAACTCTGGCTTTTACGATCGAGTGAAATAATTGTTTTGTTCTTGTTCCGGAAGTTTTGTTTCCTTGTTTTAATCATAAAAAGTTGTACCTGCACGTAAAAATATAAACATTTCCCGTTTCCTGAAATGAATTACTTCTTTATATCCAATTTCCGTTTTTTGTTTTGAACAGTGGTAAATTGAAGTGTTTCATGAAATTTCCATTCGTGTGTTAAATAAACTTTTCAACCTGATTTTTGTTTAATCAGCTGATATTATCCGACAGCTGATTTTTACGTCTATATACACTGGCGGGAAAAAAAAATCCCAACACCAAGAAAGACTTGTGTTAGATAAACGAAATTTGGTAGGCGTGTTTATACAACTGAAAGATGACATCGATTGAAATTTCGCGCTCCGCGCATAAGTGTGGCGCAGCTGGCGTCACTCAGAACATGCAAATAAGGCTTGTTTTAAAAGCGTGTTATGAAGCTCTTGAGTGTTATTTTTCCGTGAAAGTTGACGAATTGCGTTCATGTTAGCCAGAAATGCCTTTAAGAA
>JAXGGA010023372.1:0-13575 GCA_038373865.1 Uloborus plumipes | reverse complement strand
AATAGCTGATCTCTCTACCAGAAGCAATCCCATTTTTTTCTACAACCCTAAGTTCATTTCGCAGATAATTGCTGTTATTATTATTGTTTCCTTTTTGTTTAAGTCAAGAGCAGGAAGAAAAACCCTTACTCAGCATTTCCAGAGAAATCTATAACAGCAACATCCCAGCAAGCCATTCTGATTTGCACATGATAAAACAAACAAGCAGAACTATTAAAGCAAAACAACTACCTTTTTAAGTTGTTAATTTCTTTAAAAGAAACCAACAAAAAGTGTTACATTTTACATTATAGATTTATGGCTTGCCCTAGTATTGCAGGCAGGAAGTGCAGACTTTTTTTTTTGAGCAAAATTGGTGGGATAAGCGATCGACTTTTTTAACTTCAGAAAAGGCCCAAAAGCTATGGGCTTTTGCACAGAAATATGCTATGCGTGATTTTAATTTCAGATTTGCTTTTTGAATGAATAATGTATGAAATGTCCGTTTTGTTTGATCAGCATTTTGTGAAGGATCCGTTTTGCTTGATCGTATTTTTGTGAAGGGTCCGTTTTGCTTGATCGTATTTTTGTGAAGGGTCCGTTAACGGACCCGAATTTCCTCTGGCCAGACCCCTGCATCATGTTTTTAAATACCATGAACATTAAATTTAACACAAAATAGGATACATTTTATTAATTTTTTTTAACAGATTCAAGCTAATTAGTAAATAAGTAGTAGTTGCAAAAATTTAAAAAATTTGAAAAAAATTACGAGCGCATTTGCTTAAAATTTAGTACATACCACACCAAAAGCTAACAATTTAACCCAAATCATGAATAAAAAATAGTTAAAATAAAAAATAAATAGCAAAAAAAAAAAAAAAAATCAATTCACTTGAAATATTTACAAGATGCAAACAGATTGAAATCTAAAACCCTAGATGCAATTTTCTGCAAAGCACGCTTAGCTAAGTGTGCATGTGTAGGAAGAAAGTGAAACTGTTTGATGATTGATAGAAAAAATTCTTAAATTTGGGCTTTCTTTATCAGTTAAAAAATTATGGGGGGTGGGGGGATTAAAAAAGACAGAAACCAGGAGACTAGGACAAAAAATGGGAATTTCTCTTTAAAAAATAAAGTTGCTGCAGATTATTTTGAGCTTACTTTGTAAGTTAAGAATAAGCACTAATTTAAAAAAAAGTGCTATTATTCAAATAAATTTACCTTGTAGAAAGGCTGAACGGGTTTCAGGATGAGAAGCAACACATTGTAGGAGTGCCAATGCATTACAGACTCTGTTTGATTGGTGGGCCTAGAAGATGAAAATTATGCCATCATATTTTTATAATTAAGACAATTCAATAATTAAAAAACCTTATTTTCCTTCACCTTCTTTGTGTGCAAAATGAACTAAATTTACGACCACACTGAAAATACTTTTCAAATAAATAATTGTCTACAAGTAAAATGAAAAGTCAATGTAAATTAAGTAAATTGTCAAGAAAATATTACAAATAACTCAAACAATTATTGTATTTCAAGACCAGTGTTTAGCCTATAACAGCATTTTCTTCTACAAAAAATAAATGGATAGTCTAAATAATAAAAGTGAATACAAGATTAATATTTTACCCTTATTAAACGGTTTAAAGTTAATAAGTTAATACATAAATAATTATACATAAAAAAATAAATATAAGTCGGCAGATATGGCTTTAGATGAAAGTTCTGCATAAAATTCTGATGATAACAGTTTCCAGGAAAATTTCTGTTCATCAACAGCACAAACATTTAAGTTCTACAGCAGAAAGTGATGAACAAAATTGCGGTATTATTTCTTCTTACATGGGAGAAAGTTTGCTCTTTCAGCAATGCTACGATAAACAGCTTTACACTGAAAATATTTCTTCTTAACTTCATGTTTTTGATTACATAAAATTATGCGTTTGTCTCTTGTATGGTCACAGAAAAGAAAACAATGCAGACAAATAAGTTCAATGCTCTATTTTCAGCTAGTAAATGGTACATTTGTCGAGAATAAACAATTCATAACAATTAATGGCTACTGCTAAGCTATGCTATATAAAAGCAAGAGCAATATTTCCGCTAAAAGAGCTTTTTTTTTTTAATTTCTTCAGAAACATGGAAAAAATAGGTGAAAATTTAAATGATCAGGGTGAAGTCAAAAAATAAGAGAGTATTGGTTAAAATATAGAATACTTAACAGACATGAAAAAGTTATTAGTGCCTCTTCATTCCCAACTTTCAATGTAGATCCCTATGTACTTCACTGATAAAAGGATTTAACAGTAACCTTAAAATAGCTACTTGCAGTATTTTCTCAAAAATTTGGGGTTAACGTTTATCTTTCATTTTACTCCTAGTTTAGCAGAGTATGTTTCATTTAAATGCATATAAATTAAAGGATAAAAGAATTACCACATTTCTTCTAATTATTTGGACTTAATTTTTTAATAAATATTTGAGGCAATAATAATCACTTGAGCTGAGACAATATAAACCGTCAAATCATCAATGCCTCTTAAAACACATTTGTTATGTAATCTGAACTAGTCTAACAGCTTATTTTATTGCCTCAGAGCAACAGTAGAATATCTTACTGTTCCTATGAGGCTAACAAGTTAGATGTGCTGCTGTTGTTCTAAGGCGACAATTTATGCATGTAATTTCAGGAAATATTAAATTAGGTATTAAACTAGTCCCCTTCTATTGTACAATGTGTAAAAAAATTAAGAAAGCACCATTGAAAAAATATTTCCTATCAGTAACTTGTGCTTTGCTGATGCTGACAGTTCATTTTTTAGTCCAAAAACTTCTCACATGAACATTAAAATATACGCTAATAAATTCAAATAATAGTCTTAAGGAAAAATTTAAAAAGTATATCAATAATTTATTGCTGCATTTCACATTAAATAATTGTATAATCCCAACACAATTATTGTATTACTAAAAAAATACAAAAGAAAGAAAATAATAGCATAAGTTACTAGTGGCTAGAAAAAATTGAAAATGAAAATATCTAGTTTAATGGATTTAATGTATTTTATCTTTAAGGTCACAAAAAAAGCTTTGGCTTTCAAAAACAATTCAATTTAACAAATCTAAAACTATCTCAATTATAGCTTTTTTTTTTTCCTCCAATTTTAAACATGCTTAGGCAGCAGTATAAAGCAGTAAGTTATAAAGCAGCAAGCCCCTAAGCCAGGGCCAAGGCAGAAACATGGTGGTGTATTACATGCTTAACATGTTTAAAATATTAGTTTAAAAAAAAATTCCAAAACGCATCAAAATGAATTTGGATCAACAGAGATTTCAAATAACATACTGAAACAAAAAATGCACTTACAGTAAGAGTGGGTGGATTGATTGCAGGGTAGATGTTGATGATTTCTTGGAGCAGAGCAGTTATGGTTCCGAAAGAATGCCATAACATAGGTGCCAACTCGGGAACAGCTTCTCGCTTTTTGCTGAAAAAGAAATTTATTGTTTAAGTAAATTACAAAGTTAGGATGCTCTAAATAGACATCTTATTGATTTTATAATACAATCACTGCAATAAAATCAAATTGATTAGATTAGATATTAGAATGGCCAGAAAATAAATAAAATTTTAAGAAACAAATCAGTTTTTTGCTCTGTCGGAGTTTATTTGCACTCGAAACAATCGAAATTCCTGGCTTAAATTGATGGACTAAATTTCAGAAAAATTTTAATGCTTTGCTTACTTTTAATATTTACTAGCTGACCTCTGAAGCAGTCACTTTTGACAGAAAGAATTCAAGAACCTAGTTTTTAAAGCTGTTTCGAATCACAGAAAATTAAGACTCTTTTCCCCAGATAGTGGTAAAAATATATTTAAAATTATTGAGGAAGTTTACTACACACACAAGAGCAACTTTGAGAAATGCTGGCATTCCTACAATTCCACAATTCCTAGATTCCCAACTGTCGCAAAAACTGAACATTGTCAGTTGTGAAAAAAGGCTTTTAAGTATAATATTAATAAAACTAGGACGCTTCATAGTTCTGATGCCCAACATTATCATTAAAGAGAAAACATTAAAAAAGACTAAAACTAATCCTTACATTTCACGATGACATGAGTAACTCGACATTTTAGAATTCCTTAATTTCTGAAATCTAAAGCCATACCAAATGTTTTCTTAAGATTTTATACACTATATCTTTCGAGAGAACGGTAAAAAATTAGCAAAATTTTGCGAATTATACTTTAAATAACTTGGATGCCATTCTATTGAAATTTTTAAATGAGCAATGCAAAGCAATACAAGTTGCATGAAAGTTGGCAGCTATACCAACATCAAAAATAATATATTTAGAAAATTGAAATACAGTTTTGGCACAGAAAATGCCAAATAACACTTTTACAGAAATTTTATTTCTGTTTGTTCGCAGGTGTTTCACCTAACACATAAGGATTGTAATACTTTTTGCATTAAAGTATAAAAATTGCATTTTCGATGGCAAGCATGTTAATAACTGTTAAATTTTTAAAAATAGTTTTCTTTTAAAATTCACTGCAAACCCTCTATTTTTCTATAAAGCAGGTACTTGACATACACATGACTTTTCTATTCTATAGGATTTTTCCTCTTGAAGTCAAGGATCGACCAAGAAAGGCATTTCAATGTTTTTTAAGCACTTGAAAATAAACTTTATTTCAGGCAGTTTTCAAAGATTTTAAAAGCATAAAAATCAACAAATGCCTATTACAAACATTTGAATCAAAATTTGAATATAAAAAGATGTTTTTTTTTCTTTTCCTTAAAAATCTGTTAAGTAATTTTATTAACAATGTCAGCAGAGATAACCCAGAAAAAAAAACCTCTTTAAGGGCTTATTCATTTAAAGTTAATATTTTTCCAAAAAATGACAAAAACTGATGCAAATCAAATACGTAAAATTTTGAGAATAAACATATAATACAAAATACATAAAATAAAATTATAAGAAATAAAAATAAGCTTATCTGAGGTAGGATATGGCAAAATAACTTCCAACTGTAAGGACATTTAAGAATGTTTAACAGATACATGAATATGAAATCTCAAACCTTGGTTGCAATTTTGTTTGAAATACATATTAAATATGTTTACATGTTCCTAAAAAATAAATTATTTTGCCAATTATTAAAATAGATAAGTCAGCTAATCTTATATGCTAAGTATTGGAATAACTTTAAACTCCAAAACAGTAAGGTATTTAATGGGAATTGAAATTTCCGAGGACATTCATTACATTCAGGACAGTTAAAGTCAAAATTGTGAGATCAGAGAGGCGAGGGGTGGGGTGGGGATTCTTTCTTGAGAAACAGAAAGAAAAAAGAAATGAGAACTGACCTCTGAATGCAGGAAGTAATATTTGTTTTGCAGGAAGAGCAAGAACTTCGGACATATTTTGAGTGACTAATAGAGGAAGATTATGCAGTCATGGCCTAAAAAATCTGAAGTTTTGATACAGCTAGCCTTAAACTGTAGGAGTTTTAAAGACCCTTCAGAAATTCCCAAAACTGAAAGAATTTTGAAGGAGAATAGTATTCATTCAGCATTTTAAGTTTACTGGTGACAGGGATGAAAGCTGCAAAAATTCTCAAAAACTTTTTTAAATAGAAAGGAAGTGTGTCTTAAATTTTGTTTTTAAATAAGTAAAAAGGTTTATATACAACAATTAATGCTGAAAAATTAAAAACTTATTTAACGAAAAATAATCCGAGTTCAAAAACTGAAAATATCAACAAATCATAAGGAATTGTGATCTTTAAAAAATAAAGCAAATTTTCAGTTTTTAAAAATAACATTGGGTAACTAGCGATTTCTCTGAGATATGATCACAAAATACAAAGTAAAAACGAAATTCAGTTTCTCTCAGCTTCAACATCCATTTATTTATTATTTTTAACTCCTATCTTGCTTGGCTAGCTATATTTTAAAGTATTTTTTAAGAATAAAATCTAAAAATAGACTAAATATTTTCACCACTGGCTGGTGAATAAAGTTCTTAAGCATTTTATGGAAAGATATAAAAGACTGTAGGAACATTGATAAAAACTAAATAAAAATATTGAAATCTGAAACTATGTCAGATAATAGTTACCTTAATTCTAGAAGAGCATTCTCTCTAGTATCAGGCCTAGCGAGTTCGCTGATCCACTGATAAACTTTCTCCTGATCCGCCTGAGATAAATTTGACACCTGAGGAACAGTCATCAGCCTCTAGAAGATTAAAAAAAAAATTGTACATACTCTAGTTTACAAATTAATTATAACTTACAGTTTTCTGAGAAAAATAAACTTTTTTCACAACCTAAGCTAGAGATTAAGTGTATGCATGATTGCCAAGCCTGTTTGAAATTTAACAAAGTAAACATCTTTTACAACAGAACCATAAGAATATTTACAACTTAAAAAAGTCTAAAATAAATATGCTAATGATTTTTACTGGAACAATTAAAATCTTTCAAATTTTATTAAATTTCAAATCTTTTCCGAATTCTATCTTTTTCTCATCTGATAGTGTTAGAGAAAATTTTGTTGAAATTTATGTTACCTTTAATTTTAAAAAGTAGTCTTATTAAGTGAATTTAGTACTTTTTCGTTGAAGGTATCACTTGCCCTTTTTTATTTTTGGCGATTTTAATTTATCTCTACACAGGGGCACCCCGAACTAAAATTCTCAATTTGCCGAATGGAACTTCAAAATGTGCCGAATAAAAAAATACAAGCAAGTACACAAACCTTTTACCGTTACTTTGTGAGAAAAGACAATGGGTATCACTTAAAAAAAAAAAAAAAACAAGAATTTTGATAAATAACAACGGGGGTGTTGCTGCTGAAGTGATTGATTGGATTTCATATATATAGATTAAAACATATTGACTGCAAGACAGATTATAAAATATTGCATATATGATGCGTGTTTACAAATTAAAGCATGCATTTGACAGGTTTGTGAAACAGCAAATTAAGTTTTAAAACAAAATATATATACCCATATATACACACCTGGACATAGATGTTCATCAATTGTGACTTTTCAATCTGAAAATTTTGGCAAAAAATACAAAAAAGAGTTAAGCACTTAAAAAAACTGTTTGTTTGTGATAAAAATAAGATAAGTCCAAGAGAGTAGAAACAATTACACGGGTATTTAGTGTTCCCCCCACAAAGTTTTGGTTTTTGAAACTTAGATATTTATATTGCTTCTGAGTTTCGTATTTATATTTTTACTGTTTTCCGAAATGGTTCTGTAAATGCTGAAAACAACTAATAATAATACTTGTATCTTTGGTAAAGCAGAACTGTGAACGTTCTGAGGTTTGAAAGAGCCAATTATTGAGTGAACTCAGGCACTCAGTGACTGGCATAGCTATGATTTTATTTTGGGGGAGGGATCAGGGCCTGATTACCCAAAAGCACGGGAAGCTTGAGCTTCCCCTAAGAATTTCCAGGGGGCCCAAAAATGACTCAAAACTTGTGATTTAAATTCTAGTTTCTGCTTTTAAATGCATATCTAAAGGTAATTTTAAACATTAGAACTGGTTCTTAATAAAAATTTTCTGGAAAGTTTTAAAAGTGAAGACACATTTCATAAATCATTAATTCCCCCACAAGTTATTTTTAAATGTGGGAACGTACTTTTATCATGTTTTATTAATTCTGTGAAATAAATCTAATTTAACATCAAATCATAGAATGGCAATGTGTATTATGTATGCACGTGTATTATGTATGTAACTTTACATATTAGTGAAGGAAGGGGACAGACTTTAATTTGAATTTTGCTTTGGCAGCTCTTAGAAATGATGTGTACCCTTAGCAAGATTCGTTTTTAAATGTCTCATGAGTACAGAAATCCGCCCCCCCCCCCCCGCCTCCGTCCTCAAAATGAGACAGAGCTTCCTCTAACTTCACGGGTTAATTGGGCCCTGGGAGGGATCCAATAAAAATTATGAAAACGGTATTAATTAAACTGCTAGATTAATTAAGGTAAAGTTTACAAATAACGCGAATCAGTTGCTAGCCGAAAAAGGTTAAGTTACACACACACACACAATTACACAGAAAATTACACTATTAGTCTTATTTTTCAATGACAAATCAACGAAATTATAACGGGATTTTTTTTCAACAAAATTTCTTCATATAATACATGCATAATTTATTGAAAATGATGAAAACAAATTTTATTAAATTCTAAGAAAAAAGCATAATGTCTGAAAAATAATATGAACAAAGATTAAAATTACACAATTTTTTCCAAAAGCATGACGATCTTTAATGAAGAAATTAATTTGCTTCTAATTATTAAGGTCGGTGGCGGATTTCCCATGTCGCAACTGAGACATAAGAGCCCGGAAAGGAATTTAAACTGCACATGAAAAAATGTTCACGTTAAACAAGGGGCTCTCAAGTGTGGGACTTCTATGGCCATTGATTTAAATCGGCGAGTAAAATAAAAAATACATTCAAACAAATTAAAAGCGGGAAAAAAAGATCCATTTAAAACTAACCGTTAATGGCAATAATTCGCTGTTTGAAGCAGTCTATTTTCTTTCTTGCAGCATCAAATGGATTTTTTGGAGCTCCAGCAAGTTTCACGGAGATATTTCAACCACCGTGGCACAATTCCTCATGTTTTCATTTATAATCATCATTAAAAGTACTTCCACAAATTAAACACTCAACTTTATATCGTTTACGAATCCTTTTCATTGCAAGCAAAATCAATAAATTAAGTAAAACAGATAGATATATTTCAGCACTATAATTAAAACGAAAAACAATATTGAACTATAGTTCCACGGTCCATTCTTTTCTCGTAGTGAAGAAAGTCAAGAAATGGAACTAAATAAATGAAGCTAAGCAGATAATATTTTTCAGTACGAGAAATGAGAAAATCTGCTGGTAAAGCAAAAAAAAAAAACTGAAGTCGTCAAACATAATATTTGAGTTCTTTGCGTTCAAAGTGCAACATTTATGCATTGCAGCATTTTCACTTTATCCGTCTTGTCTGGGGGTCATGCTACACACACTATGGAATTCACTGAAAGGCGCCAAGGAAAGAAACGGTTTGGTTTATGGTAATTAACGTCAATAAATGAATGAGATATGCTTTTATCAATCGGATCTTCTCATTTTCAAATACAACAAATGAATAATACAAAAATACAATGTATATATACACTGAAGTGACAAAAGTCATGGGATAGCAATATGCAAATTTTCAGATGGCAGTAGCATCGCATAGAACAGGTATAAATGCGCAGTGCTTTTACAGAGCTTTCATTTCTGTTCAAGTTATTCATGTGAAGAGGTTTTAACGTGATGATGACCGCACGACGTGAATTAACAGACTTTGAACGCGGAATGTTAGTCGGAGCTAGACGCATGGGTCATGCCATTTCGGAAATCGTTAGAGAATTCAAAATTCCCAGATCCACTGTGTCAAGAGTGTGCCGAGAGTATGAAATTTCAGGCATAACATCCCACCATGGACAGCGCAGTGGTCGACCGCCTGCACTTAAAGATCGAGACCGGCGACGTCTGCAAAGAGTCGTAAATTCTAACAGACAAGCAACACTGCGTCAAATCACCGTAGAAATCAATGTGGGACGTACAATGGACGTGTCTGCTAGAACTGTGCGGAGAAATTTGGATTTCTTGGGCTATTCCAGCAGAAGACCGACTCGAGTGCCTTTACTGACAGAACGACATCGCTTGCAGCGACTCTCGTGGGCACGTGAGCATATCGGTTGGTCCCTAGATGAATGGAAAACCGTGGCCTGGTCCGATGAGTCACGATTTCAGCTGGTAAGAGCCGATGGTAGGGTTCGAGTGTGGCGCAGACCCCACGAAGCCATGGACCCAAACTGTCAGCAAGGCACTGTTCAAGCTGGTGGTGGCTCCGTAATGGTGTGGGCTGTTTTTTCATGGCATGGACTTGGTCCTCTAGTGCGACTGGACCGAACATTGACTGGAAATGCTTATGTGCAGCTACTTGGAGATCACTTGCAGCCATTCATGGACTTCATATACCCAAACAACGATGGCATTTTTATGGATGACAATGCGCCATGTCACCGGGCCACAACTGTTCGCAATTGGTTTGAAGAAAATTCTGGACAATTCCAACGAATGATTTGGCCACCTAGATCGCCCGACATGAATCCCATTGAGCATTTATGGGACACCATCGAGAGGTCTGTTCGTGCCCAAAATCCTGCCCCATCAACGCTTTCACAATTATGGACGTCTATCGAGACAGCATGGCTCAATATTCCTGCAGAAGACTTCCAACGACTTGTTGAGTCCATGCCACGTCGAGTTGTTGCACTTCGCCGGGCAAAAGGAGGGCCGACACGATATTAAGAGGTATCCCATGACTTTTGTCACTTCAGTGTATACTGCAAAATATATATTTCAATGTGCCGAATCGTTGTCCGAATTTGCCGAATGAGGAAGATGTTTGGGAGGTCCCGGTGACCTCCCTTCGGGGCACTCCTGTCTCTACAGCAAACTACAAATTTCACAGTAGGCGACAATGAACAATTTGAACCTTTAAATTTTAGGGTTTCCATATTCTTGTAGATTTTAACAAACAACGCGGCAAACCATAAGACATATCTTTATCGTAAAAGGAACCATAATTTCAATAATGCAGCAACAATTCCTGCTGTCACAAAAATTAAATGAAAAAGAATAATTAAATCAAACACATCCAGCCAAATTAGATCCCAAAGTTGGACCTTTTGACACATCCAAGTGTGGTTTATTCAGTAACTTGGTAGATTTTTTCTTCACTTCAATGTAACTTTTAATGTTATTTAAAAGATTTCTTAGTTAAAAAATTAAACGTTAAATTTCAGTGATATATGGATACTGCCCGCCCCGCTTAAACAAATACTCTTGGTTCTACTAAAAAATATCATTCAATTAAACGGGGTATTAGTTTAAGCAGGGATCTTTAACAATGCGAATATGGCATGGGGAATATTTGGTTCCAGGATGCTTTATTCGTATAAGTTGGAAATTTGTTCATCCATTACCTGATTAAGAGGGGCCGAAAGTATGAGCAATGTTTGACGAGCGATTGAACGCTTTGTTTAGATCAATTTGGTGAATTTATTTCAAAGAAATAAAGTGATTTAGGTTATCATTTCATGAAACATAAAGTCAAATATTAGATTTATTTTCAAAAACAGCTCTGACAATAGAAATCAAATGACTTTATGAACACTATAAATGGACATTACAATTATAAAAAATAATTACAAAACTACAAGTCCAAGAAGATTTATGTAATTTGTTAAGAATTTGGGGTTTAAGATAAAATAGCGCATTTTGCCATTAAATTAGTCTGGGTCCTCTGAGCTTCAGTACTCCATGCAATAATTGTCCCCTTTGCCCTCCTTGATTTAAGGGTTGGGGGTTTGTTCTTTTTGTCTTTCAGTACTTAATTTTACACCTTATATCCTAATGCTTATAACTTAAAGCATTGATAATCAGCTTTCATTTGCTTTCTGTGTTTTTCCATTGATGGGAAACTTTTCAATATTGTTTCCCGAGCCAATTTTTTATTTGAACTCTTCCCTCAAGCTTTTCAGTACTTGAATGTGGTTAGAACAAATAATGGCACTAAATTTTTATTAAATAAAATAGAGAAGTAGATTCGTGTCAATATTCATTTTAAATTAGGAGTGGGGTCTGCACATTAACAGTAACGAAATAAGTAATGAGCAACATTGACTAAATGAAATTTAATCAAAACAAGTTAATGAAGGGTAACTGGCATAAGAGTACACATTGACCCATAAAAGAATCTACATTATTTTACTGAAACAAATAAAGAATTAACAGTTGAACGTAGATTCTCCTCAAATTAGATATTAGTTTTGAAATTACTTTCGAGTCTACGGTTTTGCCTCTAACAATGAAACAAGCCCTTATATATCATGTAAACAACCTTGTTTCCAGAAAAGCCATTGAGGCTGTTTGCGTGAAGCAGTTGTTTCTATCTCCAAGGAAAAACAAACTTAATAGTCACTGTAGTTGCTTTCAGATAAAATTTTAGTTTCATCAAAACTTACTTGTTGTCCAACTAAAGGATTCATTTGTACTACAAAGATGACATCGGAGTAGAGCACATTTAACGCGTCCGATCAAAAATAGGATGAATATCAATAAATTTCGTTTTTATATTTTCTTTTCTGAAGAAACTGTTGCCAGAAAATTTATGGATGGCATTTATAAATTGTACCTTAAGAGTGAACAAAAATTAGTAATTTTTAATCATAATCCTGTACAATGCAATTTATTTAAAAAATGTTACCAAATTTGTCTTTTTTCTTACGATCTGCATATTTTAAAAATGTTTAACCAGAAAAAAAAGAGAAGAAAAATATAACTACTGAGACTGTAACTCTTTTTAAATGCTACGCTGAAAGATGTGTAGTTCCGAAGTTCATTTTTACCTATAACACTTAATTAAATGCTTAATTTAACTATAATAATATTGAAATTCAATATTTATTAAAGCAAAATCTTCTGCTCTTTTCCCTTGCGTATCTATTTCAACAACATTGAAGCATTTAATACATTTGTTCGATCAGTAACATATCGTGACAGTCTATTCTGCTTCGTCTGTCTGCTACGATTCATTAAGAATGTATTTCAGAATTCTAAGTCGACCCTTTTCATTGTTATGCATTGTTTTGCCTGCTATTTGTTTTAGCGCTTCATTAGTTTACGCCGATGAACCATCATCAACTGTAAATGCAGTTCAAGTCGATGGTAAAATTGATTTTCAGGGGAATTATGATGACGTAAGTAGTACTAATTATTGTGATTTAAAAAATTCTTGATATTTTAGTTTTCGTTGTGCTTTATTTGAGGTATAGTGTTTCTGTTTTGATTTTGTGGAGCATTTTCTGTTTTCATACCTTCTGATCCTGATCAGATCATTTGACCGGTATAGTTTATGCGTAGTGTGCGTGCAATTTGACAGCGGAATTTTAAGATATTTTTTTCCTGCTGCAAAAAAAATGTTTGACATAAGCAGATAAAGTTATATTTATTCATTTTTTTAATCAATGTCTAATTTTTGTATTATGTTAGATTTCATGTATTTAAATTAACCCTTTAATAGCTTCATTTTTCCTCGGAATTCGTCCCCAAAAATGTCCCTCTTTTGTGGCATATTTCATTCTTTCATGTTTACCAGCCTATCAGAATAGAAAATACAGTGGAAAGCAAACTAATTATATCTATCACCATCTATATGGATAATTTTCTCTGCAAAATAGGAATGATTCGGGCCAAATAGTGAAAGCAAAATAGAAGTAAGATTGCTGGTATGGCATACAGGCAAATCAGTAAAGGCCCAAAAGCAGTGCCTGCGCCAAACAGGTAAAACAGGGAAGTAGTTAATTTTCATTGTACTTCTTTTACACTTCAGCTGGAAAATCCCCATCAACGATTCCTACTAATTCAGATTGGACTTCTTTCACACATACACACAGATGACTTTTAAAATTTGCCGTTGTGTCAAGAGAAA
>JAXGGA010023371.1:0-13575 GCA_038373865.1 Uloborus plumipes | reverse complement strand
TAATAAATAAATAACTTAGTAAAAAAAAACTGTGAAGTAAAATTACTATTTATTTTATTTTATTTATTATTTTTATTTATTCATTTGTGCATAAATTTATTCATTGGTAGTTTATATATTTTAGAATCAATTTTGGCAACTTGAACTTTCGAAAAAAAGGTAAAATTCCCTGCATTTTCCAGATTTTTGAAGAAATTTTCAAAATTCCCTGTATTTTCCATGTTTTTCTGTTGATTTTTTCCATTCCCTGTATTTTCCCTGTTTCTTCAGGTTTCCCTGTAGCGTGGCAACCCTGGTATTTTGATTATCAATATCAAACTTAAACATGCTTTTGACAGAAATTTAGGTTTTTGACAATTATGTCAAAAACCATGTCAAAAAGGGGTTTTTGACATGACGGTAAAAACCACGGTTAAAACCGGATAAAACCTCCGACTGTCAAAAACTTGCCAACACTGGTGACAACTGAAAACTGCAATCTGTCATTAAGTTATACAACTTATTTTTTTCCAGTGAATTGTGAAGCAAACTGTTTCTTTTGTCTTGGAATAATTACAATATAGTGTAAGGATTTGTGTTACATTTTTATCTATCTTTAAATTGGTTTGACTTTGGGAAAGAATGCACAAAAGCAGTTATAACGTGTGTGACATCTATGTAACGTGTTTGGCTGACTGGCTGTGAAATTTCAGGTTACACTTTATCTTATTTCACTTAGTTAGGTTAAAATACTGAACTTGTGCGAAATATTTTCAAGCAGTGCTTTTCAGAGATGCACCGATAGGCAGATTGGCTGATTACTGATTAATCGGTTGTTCATAATTGGCCAACTAATTGGTTTGGCCGAGTAATGACAATTTTTAAAATTATCAATTTCTCCATCATCTTTTCTTTTACAATATCGATTTTAGAAATACTAGTGATTAATTTATTACTGAGAGACTTTTTTCCCAATTTTCCTAACTTTTCCAAAATAACTTCAAAATTTCAGTCAATTTTTTTCAGCTCATTTTCATATTATTGTTAATAGAATTAGCAATGATTTATAATCATGTTTGCTGAAAGATATTCACTGTGACTACCGTACATACTCGCGTATAAGTCGACCCCCCACTTTTTAAAGGAAAATCGGAAAAAAATCGAAAACCCGCGTATAAGTCGAGACCGCATTTTCTGAAACGATCGGGAACGTTTTGCCGCGATTTTTGAATGTAAATGTTTTGAAAAGAAGGAAAATGAAATGCACTGAACATTCTTGTGTTAAAAACAACAGGATTGTTATTCTTTTTCACAAAAAAGGTTTATTTTTGCGATCGCGATTTTCATAAATCAGGATCGATCTAGAAACGTTTTATCGTGATTTTTGAATAAAAACGTTTTAAAAAGAAGGAAAATAAAATGCAGTGAGCATTCTTGTGTTGAAAATAGCACGATTGTTATTCTTTTTCACAAAAAGAGTTCGTTTTTGCAAGGGTACGATTTTGCGGTTACAATTTTTGCTATCAGTTGCTTTTATTTTGCATTATTATCAATAAAATTTTGCGATGTAGCCGTATTACATTCTGTTTCAAAAAGATAAACGCCATCAATCGGAAAATTCGCGAATACGGCAATTCCCGCACTTTTCATGCTGTCGGTCGTTTATTGTATTTTTTTTCTTTATTTCACAATCAAACCATGCAAACATACAGTAGAATGTATGAGTATTTACTTCTTTAGCGTCTGTTTAAAATAGTTGCACTGAAGCGTAAAAATCTTCTCGTTTTTGAGTTTTTTTCTCAAAAGTTGTTCGAGAAAAATTTTCGGAAATTCTGCCCTGCGTATAAGTTGACCCCCTAACCAGACTTAGATAAAATGTAAAACTGTCTGCAAACTTAAATAATTTCTTTAAAATTTTCTGCAAAAAAAAGGGGGCTTCTGAATCCAAAAGTGCTACCAACAACAAAAATATCAAGTTGTATGAAGTGCAGGTTCTACCATGAGGTTGGTTGTCAATCCGTCATGATTAATGAATGTGTCAGTTTCGTATGTAACAAGCTACTGCCCCACAATGAACAAAATCAAGACATATTTCAGATAGAAAACTTCCTAAATTTATAACTTTTTTAACAAAATGCAAAAATTTTCTGCAAACTTCGAAAGTTTTCTGCGAACGGCGTTTGCGAGTTCGTCTATATTATCTGGGTTTGCCCCTAACTTTCAACTTCATTTTTTGGACTAAATTTCTCGACTTATACACGAGTATATACGGTAAGTTAAATCACCATAGTTCCTTATTGAAGGTATGCTTTGAAAAATAATATCAAAAAAATGTTTTTCGCTGATTTATCCCCGGCAAAATTTGGCTGATTATAAATAATCGCCAAAGGGGTCGATTTTGGCCGATTAATTGGTGTATCCCTAGTACTTTCTCTGTACATTCTTAAGCAAATAAACACTAATTTATTCAATTGAATTCTTAAAATATAAGGAATATGCACACTTATTTTGAAGCTTATAATCAAACAGTTGCAAAATGCATACATTTGAAAAACAAATAATGAAAAAAATTAAGAGCATGAAAACTCTTTCTGAAACTCTATACAAAAATAGAAATTAAGGAAAAAGAAAAGAGAAATGAAAATGGCTGTAGTTTTTATCATCAAAATTGTCCAGGAATGCGAACTGCCAACGAGACCCTGCTACTCCTAGAGCAATGATTTTCTTACCAATAGGGTAGTTGTGACCTATTGAATATCCCTTTTTTAACTACTAGATATTGTTAAGACGCTTACAAAACACAAAAATTCACCATTGCCGAATTTTAAAACACAACGGTTGATTCTTAATGATTTTTTTAAAAACCCAAGCGCAAAAAAAGCGCGCTTTGAAACCGAAACCCGTGACGTCAGACGGCAGTAACTTTCAGCCTTTCATCCATAAAAATTGGATTTTTGCTATATTATCGTTTCATTGCGGGATTTTCTCCTTCCGTAATCAATACCTTAAAAGTCTACTAATTCACTATTTAAAACTGGATTTATCAAAGAGCAATTCAATACCCTGCTAGGGGTAATTGTTTTGATATTTTTTGGCGAAATCCGTAGTCAAATTTTTAGAACGCATCACTTGGTGAGAAAAAAAAATTACGGCAGTGCAGAGGGAACAACAGTGCGGAAGCCGGAGAAACCGGTTTCTCGCGCTCCTCGCATCTAAAGCTTCTCGCTCTTTCTTCGCCTTAGTGGAAAGTTCAAAAGCGCCAACGACTGCTCAGTGACGTCACAGCCGCTTGAAATTAAAAAATTATTTAAAAAAAAAAAAAACTACTTGTCGCAGCGCAAAAATTTTTTCGCCGTTGATGTTCATGTACACTCAGGCACATTGAAAATAGCGACCCAAGAAGAAAGCATCGGATTGAAATGAAATTTAATGCACATAATGATACAGATGAAAGATTCACTTGATCTCAAAATCAAGACAATTGAACGAATACAGGGTGTGCAAAGACACAAATACAGAGCAACTTCAATAGCGCGTTGGACCACCTCTAGCTGCAATACATGCCGCCACACGGTCCGGCATTGGGTTGATTAGATGCCTGATGTTGTCCTGAGGCAGATGGGCCCACAAATTTGTAACAGCCAACTCCAAATCACGCACAGAGTGACACGATGGCATCTGACGTTTTAGCTGATCCCACACATGCTCAAAAGGGGATAAGTCGGGTAGCGGGCCGGCCATGGAAGAGTCTGAAAATGACGTAGGAAGTCTTGAGCAACTCTTGCTGTATGTGGACGAGCATTATCTTGCTGGAAAATTGCCCCTGGGAGACCATTTAGGAAAGGTCCTACATGGGGTCAAAGAATATCATCAACGTAATGTTGACCAGTAAAGTTTCCTTGCCTCACAATTAGATTGGACCGGCTATCATAGGATATGGCCCCCCAAACCATTACATCAGCTGTGCGGGCAGTGTGACGTCGAACAGTGCGGGAGGAATTGTACCGCTCACCTGGGTACCTCCACACCCGTTACACGGTTATCATCAGTCCCTAAAACAAACAGAGACTCATCACTAAACACAACTTTTTGCCAATCTGTGACATTCCACATTGATCTGGCTTGGCACCACTGTAGACGCAGTCGCTGATCAATCCGACGATTTCTTCTTGGGTCGCTATTTTCAATGTGCCTGAGTGTATGTTGCTCTATCATATAAAAATAAAATAGAAAAATCGAAAACTTCCCTATTTAGTTTAACTTGCTAGTGTAGAATGTCAGGATGAGTTGGCCATTGACAGTTTTTTCCCCGATTTAACCATTAGACTGACTTTTATGTGATATTTTGTAATGGATAAAACTTCTGGAAATATTTGGTGTCATAACGCACAACAATTTCCAGGAACTAGGTTAACCTTTACATTCATGAAGTCAGATAATTGGCAATAATTTTTAATAACAATATCTAGCTGTTTATTTTCTTGTGTACATGCCATAAATTAATTTTTTTCTATGTGGTTTATAGTCCAATTGCATACCTAAGGAAAAAGACCCTCCGTGGGAAATTTGATGAGGAATTTGTGGGACCAATTTTAATACATTCCTTATGGCCTATATAACTATGCCTCACCGGGTGTTTTTCTTGAATTCGTGTCAGACGGCCTGTATGACGTCATCAATCCAAGATGGCGGCTTTGCACTTGACACTGATAAGTATTTGCTATTATGTCTCAATTTTTGGGTATTTCGTGACAATTTTGGGTGAATTTACTTGTTTAATATACTATTACTATTACAGGGTTGCCACAGGAAAAATACAATAAAAAAGTAGCAAAAGTAGCCTAAAAATTTCAAAAAAGTTGCAAAAAAGTAGTCTAAAAATTTCAAAAAAGTAGCATAAAAATTTCAAAAAAGTAGCTTGAGGAATCAAAAAAGTTACAAAGATAAAAAAGATGCATTCATATGATTAGATAAATGTAGTAATACACAAACTGTGCAGTTGAAAAATCATACAATAGCAACAAGAGTCATTTCGAATTTTTCCGGGGGGGGGGGGTGTATACACAATGTAAATTTATCAAAAAATGGCAAAAGTAAAAAAATGGCTACTTACACGTAAATACATTGATTTATCAGGTCAGGGGAAGGGGGGGGGAATTGACCCCCTTTGAACCCCGAAATGAAGGACTTGAATAGCAAAAAATCTACACCTTTATTCTTAATAGACTTAATATGAATGCGCTAATACAAAGGAAAAAAGATAAAACTTTTGCTACAACTTATGAAAAAAGGGGGTTGTTTTTTTTATTTTCCACTATTAATTCCATTCCATTTTAATTTCATTCAATTAGCTTAATTTTTGTTCAGTAAAAAGTTTAATTTTTCTTTTTATTTAATGTTCTCTCTTTTTTCCAAGAGCTTTAAACTACTTTCTATGATAACCTGAAATATTTTCATTAGACTACAAGGAAAAATCAACATAAAGCAATTGTCAAGAAAACACTGCACATAGCTATTACAAGAATGCAATATCATCATAAAAAATTCTAAAGTCTTCTGTTACAAGAATCAGCTTTATAATAACAAATTTCTCTGTTGTAATAACTAGGCCTTCAAAGGCATGGAAGCACTTTTAACGAGTACTGCATACTTTAGCCTGTAACTTGATCTTCCAGTTAAATGTTTCCTCTAATTTTTTGACTACCTTTCTCAAATCAGTCTTTTTTTTGGGGGGGGGGGATCCGCTTTCATTTATGTTAACATTTTATTTAATATTCTTTCATAACCTAAGGTAGTCTTTTTTATCACATCTGGTACCAATGTAACTAATTTCAGAACTTTGAATGCTGATAAGATTTGCGATAAGGACATCTATAACAGAAAATTCTGATGAATATTGCAAAGAAGCAAAATTCAAATTCTATTTTCTCTTTTTTTTGAAATTTACGAGCTTTTTTCGGGCACTCTCACACACAATGGTTTTGCATCGGTTTGATGATGTAATTTAATTTCTCTCTCAAACCATATCCACATAAAGATTCTGCACAGTGAGACGGTTTGACAAAGGAGTAATGACGTCAATTTCAAGTGGAATGCTACCAACTTTTTTCTGAAATAGGGCCCAAAATTATAATTTTAATTAATGCTTCATTTTTTGAAAGTAATTAGAAATATGTTTCAAACATTGTAGTACTTGATAAAATTGAAGCAAAACATAACCGGCAATACAGCCCTTGCCTACAGCCCTAAGTTGACACAGAGAATGATGTGGTTCAAATTGGTCATGGAGTGTACATTACAAATTTTTAAATAAACTTTTAGTAGAAATAAATAGAAAATTAAAAAAAATATATGATGAAGTGGGAATGAAGAGTAATAAAAAATATGGGTTTCCAAATATTAAATAAGTAACAAAGAGGGTGAAAAAACTCAACTATTTTCGAATAAAAACTTGCTTTGGAAAATAAAAAGTCTCCAAAAAAGTAGCTCTAGTGAAAAAAAGGTTGCTTTTTAGCGAGTTTTTGCATCAAAAAGTTTCCAAAGTCGCCTTGTGACAAAAAAAGTAGCAAAAAGTAGCATTTAAGTAGCCTGTGGCAACCCTGTATTATTATTATGAATGAGTTTACTTAAAATTTTTATTTTATTTTTTTATTAACAATTTTTGTTTTAAATTTTTCGGATAAATCTCCTTTTTTTATTTTGGCATTCAGAATTAACTAGTTTAAAAGGACTTCGAGTGAGTTTTCGCAGAAAATACTGTTAATTTTCGAACTAAAATTACTAAACATTATTTCAGCCGAACCTCGTTAATTCGATCACGCTTATAACGAATCCCTGCTAAAGCTAACTACATTTGCGATCCTACTATATTTACACATAAAACTATTTTATTGTTTTTCAGACAAGATTCGTTTTACCGAGGTACGACTGTATGATCGTTTCACAATATTCCTAATGCCCTATGTAGTTATGCATTACAAATAGCTTTTCTTTCACTTTTTAGAGAGCGTGTTTCATTTCATTAGTGTAAGATATTCCTCCAGCAACGTAAACAGCAGTCCCCGTATTAGGACGACTTTATGACCCTTACCCCTGACCTCTTTGACCGGATGTGAATATCGTATTACATTGGGGGTGCTCTTAACCCTACACTGAAGGTGTTGCTAATTGGATACATGGACGATTTGTCCTCTTTATGAATAGCAGAAAGTAATCATAAGGCAACTCAGTGCATAAAAAGCAAGTATTGGGTATATTTAAAGCAATTATCACCATTTATCCTCTATACATGGCAGCACTGGTCTGTTATATGCTCTTAAATGAATCCATATGGGTAGCTTTTAAAATCACTTAAACTACCAGGTTTTGAAATTATTTTTTACAATGAAATATTTTTCTTTGTCTTTTAAAAAAAATAACATGAATAAAATAAACATTTATCTTTCGTTTAGGATGCGTTTTACATCAAAATAATTATTTGGAAAAAATCTAGGACATAGTACATGTCTGTAGCTGTTTGGCAACATTATGCAGTAAGCATCCAGAGAACACTTCGATTCATCTCTGTAGTTCATGAAGTATGTGCTTTGTTTATGTTTCGCACTAGCTTCTCTCCTTTTGGAAGGTATAAAATAATCATGCGGACCCAAAAGTGGTGCTTTCGGCTGTTCTACCGTTTATTAGACCTCGCAATTATCAATGCTTAGTTGATGTTCAACAGAGTGAACAAACAAAAAATCAATAGGGAAAGGCCTTCAAAACGTGTTCATTTTAGATTTCGGTTAGCACAAACGTTGTGCTTACACGGACAAGTAAAATCATTAATAATTTTAAAATATAGTTTTGAAAAAAACTAAAAAATACGCTTTTACATAGGAATGCGCTGTGATCATCACAGGTTTCCCTCTGATTTTCAAAACTACTGAATATCCGCACTTAAGGTTACATGCACTTATAATACATCAACATGCAATACAGTTTAGCCTTTAATATTACAAATAATACTAAATATATTACTTTTATATTTGCAAAGAACGTAAATTTTATCTTTTATTCAGAGTTACATACAGACATACATACAAACAAACCCACATGTGAAATTAATAAAATAAAAGACATCAGATTTGACAGAATTAATCATCGGAAAGAACACAGTACCAATAAACTATGATGTAAAATGTCAAAATGTAAAGGATTACAAGAGCACAGTGCACCAAATGTTCAATTCTTCTATTTTTTTACAAAAAAAAAAAAAAAAAAAAACTAATTTCAAAACTATCATTTAAAATCATTTTTATCTGTTGAATGCATGGTATAGCCATTTGGCAACAAAACTATTTTTAATTAGAAAGTGGTGAAAATTTAGAGTTAAATTTTTTAAATTATTTTTCCATGTTTTCTTATTACATTGACAAACACATATATTTTTTTCTAAGAAAAATAAAAAATCATGCAGTGTAGGGTTAAGGAATTCGCAGGGAGAAGAGAATAGAAAGCTTCTCAGAAAAGAAAGTATTGTTTGCCGTTCGTTGGTGAATACTTTTTAAATTGCGCAATGTCTTCTCTACCAGAAACTCATTTACATGCTACTTTGCCCCCATCTTCAAAAAAGGCAAGACTAGAAATTAATTACAGACTACGTATTTTTTGACAGAGTAAGAAGAAGTGTCCATTAGGTAAACCCACAGGTTATGATGAAGTTTTAGACTGCATTAGGAAAAGAGCAAAATGGAGTGACAAGTAGTATACATTGCTTAATGATAGCTTAACGTATGTGACCGTAGAAGAGTTGGAAAATGAAAACGCATCATGGCATACAGAATGATACAAGAAGTGCACTCATAAAGTTAGCATGGACAGAAGTAAGAGATTATACGAATCGGAATTTTTTCGTAATACATTATACACATGTTTAGCCCAGCAAAGTTTATGATACAAAATGTCCTTTGCATGAGGGTCTCTAGGATCTGTACAGTCACTGAGTTAAGTTTTGAAACTTTCATTTTTGGAAATTTCGATTGCTTTCTTTAATTGCTGACATGCAGAATCTGTTTTTATTGCCACCAATGGTTTCTTATACTCCCTTTTTCGAAGCAGAAAAACTTATTTTTGTCACCAACAACTATTTTGGATCTTGTTGTGTAGCCTACAACACTGTCTTCATGAACGTAAGTAGAGCAAGACGGTTTGTTTTTTTCCAATTCCCTAAGAGCACCCCCGATGTAATACAATATTCACATCTGGTCAAAGATGTCAGGGGTGAAGGTCATAAAGTCGTCCTAATACGGGGACTGTTTGCGTTACTGGGGTAATATCTTACACTAATGAAATGAAACACGCACTCTAAAAAGTGAAAGAAAAGCTATTTGTAAGGCATAATTACATTAGGCATTAGGAATATTGTGAAATGATTATTCAGTTGAATCTTGTTAAAACGAACTCAAATGAACCTGAAAAGTTAATTAGAATTAAACGTAGCTCATCTTGTCTGAAAAACAATAAAATAGTTTTATGTGTAAATACAGTAGGATCGCAAATGTAGTTCGCTTTAGCAGCAGGGTTGTCATTTCGTCCACTTTTTTGCAAAAAGTCCGGGACGCCGGAAGAAATGGACGAAATGGACAAAATGGAAGAAATGAAAAAAAAAAAAAAAACTTTTTTCATACGTTTGATGAAAAAAATGTTATGATGTACAATTACAGACCTGCCAACCTTATGAAATGAAAAAACAGAAGATCTGGCCAAAGCTTCAAGGGAGAAAAGGGGAGATTTTAAACCATGCTATAATGAAGAAAAACCACTCTTATCAAGTATTTCCAGCTTAAAGTAGACTAATGTAACATCACATATTAACTTGTTACCCTTCCAGGGTAGTTTTTTAAAGATTCTTTAACTATGTATAGAAAAGGGCTTATGTAGGTGTGATTTTGTTGTTAAATAATACCCATTGAGTACTCTTTGATCCCCCCCCCTCCCTCCGCAAAATTTTTTGGGAAAAAAATAGGCCTGGAAAAGAAGTAAGCCTCAGTATTGACAGTTCATTGTTGTGTTAGAACAATTTCATTTCAAAAAATAATAATATGCATTAATTATTTAACAGCAATAACATGTAATAAATAAACTACTTCAAAATATACACATTTATGAAACTATTTCTAAAAATACCAATTAAGGAAATTTAAATGATTGCTTATTTGACAAAATAACTAGACATTTTTAAATGAGTATACATTAGGGTGATTCAAAAATGTATGGAAAAAAATAAACTTTGTATTTTTGTGCGTCTTACCCTCTTATTTTGTGCCACTATATACACTGATTATTTGTGCAAAATTTTGGCAAAATATATTAATATTTATAGGTCGCTCAAACGTCTTGAAATTTCGTGATATTGACAAAAACGTGATCGTAAATGATATCTATAGAAAAAAGTAGCCTTTGTATTTTTGTGCGTCTTACCCTCTTATTTTGTGCCACAATATACACTGATTATTTGTGCAAAATTTTGGAAAAATATATTAATATTTACAGGTCGCTCAAACTCCTTGAAATTTCGTGATATTGACAAAAACGTGATCGTAAATGATATCTATAGAAAAAAGTAGCCTTTGTATTTTTATTCGTCTTACCCTCTTATTTAGGCCCTTTATATACACTGAATTATTCGCCCAAAATTTTAGTAAACTGTATTTACATTTAGGAGTACTTCAAATTTTGTGATAGTGGCACAAATGCGAACGTAAATAATAATAATAATAAAGTTACTTTATTGCTTTTTTATATCTCCGAAGAAAAAAAGCTTGAAATCACAAAATGAACGATATATCTGAAAAAACAATGAAATGCAGAAAAGTATGAAAACTAATCAAATACGGGAAAAATATAAAAATAAATTTAAATACATTAAATATATAGTAATTCGCTCATTAATTCTTGCATTACTTTTTAAGGTTATTTTTTTGCAACTTTGAAACCTTTTCTGTGTTCCTGTACCACTTGAAGAAGACACTGTCTTTGTTTTTCGTCGTTAGTGATAGTCTTAACAAATGCTTCAATAAGGGCCATGCCACGCTCCGTATTGTCGTTTACAATCCTTAGTTTCTTTGGTAGTATATAGCCTTGTTGGTAGCTATCTTAAAGATTCGAATGCTCAGGATCAAACAGCTGATATATTTTGAGTTTCTTCTTTACATGAATAAGGACGCTAAAAATATTCCAAATCATTTCTTGGTGCTTGCACAAAAGGGGTTGCTGGGAACCCAGCTCTTAGATATTCTTTTCCATTAACGATAAGAATGTGAAAGAAATCACATTCATATGTTACGAATACCTTTTGTTTGTTCAGCTGCAAGTTTGAACTGGTTGGGAAATATCCATAACTAGAAGCCATAAAGAATCTTTAACACAGATATAACACGAGGAACCACTCCTGGGACACGAAAACATACACCAAGAGAAAGTGCTCTGCTCAAGAAAATCGCACTAAGCTCTAGTATCTTCCTTGGACACTTCTTTTACATGGGTCATCAGAAGTTAAATTTGTGCAACTTCCATTACTAGTTGCACGTTGCTCTGAATGTGCTACCAACTCCTCAACCTCATCGTTCCTCACTCCAGGTTTAAAATTATAATGTTTTATTCTGGACTATGATTACTAAAATCGCTTAAAATGCAGTATTGTAGATCCAATGGCAGTGGATGGTTCCACGCAATTGCGTGAACATCGCATCTGACATTGCACGCAATCAAATACCCCAATTCTACCTATTTCTTGGTTTATCAGTTAAAATACAGAGAGACCAAGAGTAGAATAGTTTTCGGTTGTAATACCACAGAAAACACAATGTCTAAAATATAATGGCGGAAAGCACAATATAAAAGTTGCTTCCCTAGTTTTTTTTTCCCAAGTTCAAACATGCTCCAACTTTAGTACCTGCAATGCATGTCATATTGAAACACATACCACGTACGAGCTCAGTAAGTTCCCATTTATCTAACTGGTTATCGTATAGCAGCATTTTCCGTAGCAATTCCAATGCCTGACTAACTTACTAGAACCCAGAAGTAAATCCTCAATGCTTGTGGTCCTAATACTAATACTGGTATGAAACCCGCCGATCATCCTTCACCATTTTCCCAATATATTTTGCATAAGTGTTTCGTTCCAGTGAACTATCAAAGGAAGTCCTAGATTTAAACGACTTTTGTAAGTTAACGGCCAATTCAGAGCGAATAGTTTGCATTTACCGTTTTATGGACGTTGTCAAATCCTCCCCATTTTGACCCATACTTTGTACTGTAGCAGCTACTATCAAAGTGGCTTTCTGTCACTTATACTAGACCCTGTCTAGAGTGGATGCTAGGTGTTTTAGCCAAATAAACTCATACACCTCAAACAACCGAAAAGAAAACAGAAACCATAGCCCGAGCTTGCAGCTGCATTTTCTACCCAAACTCAATTTAGAGGTAATGCAGCTTTGGAGCGGGTGGGGGGGGGGGGGGGGGTAATCGTTACTACTCACTTTGAGCTATTATTTCATTGACTAATTACTTAGTAGAGTAAACTAACGTTTTAAGTTATTTCATTTTATATGAAGAATAATATTATTTCGGGTAATGAAGCTATATACTCCAACTCTCGAAATTGCTAATTTTCAACAGAATTCGATCGCGTTGAGCGACCTCTAAATTTTATTGAATTGAGCTAAAATTTTACATACATCACATTCATGAATAGTGTAAAAAAACTGGGGGGTAAGATCAGAGAAATTCAAAAAAAAATTTTTTTGAATCACCCTAGTATACATATAATTTTACCTCAGTAAAATATTCAAAAAATTATAGAACCATGCTTCAAATTTCATATATATTTTTTTATTTTTTTTTAAATTTAATTCTAAAAATAAATTACTTATGCTTTATGTTTGTTTCAAACTTTTTAGCATCATAATTGCTCAGGTCAAAAAGAAAATTTATTTGGAGGTCAAATGCATTAGCTTAAAATCAAAGTTTGTTTCCGTCAGCCTTCTTGTACTTTTACGATTTTTTTTTTTTAATACCATTTTTTAGTCTGCTAAAACTGCAGAATTATCCCACTAAGTATATGTTTAGAATGACAACTGAATCAAAACGATCGTTTCAGCTGAAGAGAATTGAAACAAATCGCTCGTTTACAAATTTTGCCAAAGACCAAACGTTAAAAAAAAAAAAAAAAATGTTTGGATGAAAAATAACACGAAAAAGTATCAATGATCGCTTTGTAGATGATTAAGAAATTGTCTGAAAGCTAAACTTTCAATTCCTGTAATGGATGCAAAAAGATTGCACACATTTTCCCTGACACTTCGTTCCTCTTATTTTACGATTTTGAAACATTGAGAATAAAACAGAAATAAAAATATTGTCATTTGAGTCGGAAGATTTCAGTAATAAATTCGTAATAAAACGGCAATTTTGCTAATGAAACTTTTTGACGCACCTTTGGCGCAAAATGTGTTTAAAAAATTTTTGTAGCAGGTGGTTTTCGGCGGCGCACATCGACGCAAATGGTGCAGTTTTGGGATCATTGCGTACAAATCAGCGCTGATTTACACCATC
>JAXGGA010023370.1:0-13577 GCA_038373865.1 Uloborus plumipes | reverse complement strand
ATTGGCATGTCATAAGTTCCAAATTGGTCTTAACAAACCAAAACCCTTAAGAACTCTTTTTAAGTTAATAATAGTTTAACAATATCATACCCATGCAACCTCTTCTCTGTACGGTAAAACCATGATAATCACACATACAAGCATACTGCGTAGAATAGCCTCCACAGGGTCCTGTGTCTTTGGTCTCAAGGGCATGATTGTACTCTAACATAGCCTGCAATCGTGTTGGGGGAGTCACTTCCACCCTCCTGATTACATGCCTAGTCAAAAAAAGGTTTTTCATTTAAAACATTGTAAGAGTATAAAACAAATTATTGAATTTAAGAATTAATCACCAGAAAGAAAATAAATGTACATGTACAAATAACGGTTAGAAACTGCAAACACAAGATAAGTTAAATACTTCTTGAGGTTTTCACGGCCAGCGTCAATATGAAGAGGTATTTCCGGGCTTATGAGAACCTTAAGGTCAATGAGAAACTTAAATATCAAACGTTTCGTCGGACACTGCGGTCGACATCATCAGTGAGTAGTTTTGGTGAGACTGATGCACTAGCTTCGGCCGCTCTAGTATTTAAGTAGACTGCTGATGGGTGCTGGCTCCTGATTGGTTGTTGTTTCTTCGGTCTCTGGAGCGGTCTGGATTCTGATTGGATGGATTTTCTGGTATGGGTGAGCCTCCGTCTATGTCTGGACCGTTATGGCGAGCGGATCTAAGGGCGGAATGCCATGTTTTCGGTAAGTTGAAGTTCTCTTTTTTTTATTGAAAGTTATGCGGATGCTTGAAAATTTCGATAGCTTCGCGATGAAGACGGGCATAGTAATGGGATGTTGTGGCCAGGATTTCTGTGTCTTTAAATTTGATGTTGTGGACTCCTTCTTGTTGGCTGTGTTCGGCTACTGCTGACTTCTCATAGTGTCCTAACTGGCAATGACGTTCGTGCTCGGAAAGGCGTGTTTTGATACTACGTTTCGTGGTTCCAACATAAATTTTGATATTTATGTTTTTCATCGACCACGGCCTATAAGCTCGAAAATACCCCTTCATACAAGATAAGTTTCCAATTTTTTCAGGTCAAAATGAAGAAAAATGAGCAATATAAAAAATATACTTAGAAATACAGTAAACTATGCATCCTAATATTTTTCTCACAAAACCATTTCATGTTATTTCATTAAATCATTATAAAAAGAATACAGTTTCTTAGTTAAAATATCAAAGAAATATTTCTCCTGAAAACTTTTTAGATATAAATGAACACCAAAACATCCATTTAATTTTAAATACCTTCTTTTCAAGCCAATGAGGTATAAAAACAAAACTTAAAATAAAAATAAGAAGTTCAAAAACAAATCAATTATATAGTTTCCAATATTTGTTCATGGTTAAAAAAAATATATGAAGTCTTCTAGTCCGAGAGCCAGGTGAAAATTTGGTTAATTATTTCTTCTCGATAGATAATTGGCCATACGCATCAGACAACAGTATCATAAAGCCCTATGACCGTCAGCTGCGGCACAGTGGGGGGGATGAGTAGTTGTAACCTCCCACGCTTGAAGAAAAAAAATACATTCACTCATTTCCTCTCGGCTAAAAATTTACCAGATGATAGCTTATATGTAACTATTGATAAATATATACGTCAGCTGGCTGTATCTCGGTGGAAAAATTGTCAGCTGATACTTTGAAGGTCGTTACGTAGAAGTTAGCTAGAAGCATTTAGTGACTATTTAAAGGCATCAGCTGACCAGGTTTCCCTCGACTTATTGCTAGCAGATTTTTTTTATTTATCACAGTATTATATTTAAAATCAGCTCACAAATTTTCGTGTGGGAGGAAATGACGCCTTTTTAATTATTCTTGTTATTTTTGAAGATTCAAACAACATACGCTAGCATAGCATAGCATAGACAGTATTAAAGTACGCTTGGAGGGGGTTAGTTGTGCGCATGCTCGAGGTATGAAGACCCTTTTGTTGAGGGCATCAGCCACGTTTTTAGAAGTAGAAAAGAAGGGGACTATTATACGTTTAGAATAGACAAGCAAACGTAGTCTGACGAAAAGAATATTCTGGAAACATTGTTGCATCTGTAAAAAATCGATCAAAATGTCTAATGTACCCTAATAGCACAATGTGTCACAGATAAGTCACAGTGACGTCACTGCGAGTCACAAGCGTCACAGTCACACCGTGACTCAATTGTGACGACGCACAAAAGTCACATTGTGACTCATTTGCGACATTTGCGTGTGACTTCACTACAACGTCGCTGTGACAGCTGAATTGTGACCGGTCACAATGTAATGTTGTGGAGACGTCACATTGTGACCTTAATGTGAATTTTCATTAAAATATTTTTTTACCGATTGAAGACCGAATTAATAATACCGAATTAATAATTTTACGTTACAAAATCAGTCAAAAAAATTTTTTAAGAGCCTCAATCACTTTCTAACAGACAGCAGTAACAAAAGCGACCAAGTGACAACCACTTGCGAATGTCAATCCGTGATGACGTCAAAATTGCAGTGACAGCCCTTACAACGTCAATGCAATTTTGGACAATTTGTGACTATTCCGTGACAACATGACACAGTCACGGAAACCGTTGTCGTGTAATTGTGTATTTGATGCGACGTTTTGATAGTTTGTATCGGTTATGCGGCTTCTCATCATTGTCACTATCAAATTTCTTTACTTACTTGTGACCTTTAAATGACGTCGCTGTAAAGCCCTGTAGTGATTTACAGCAGATGCTAAAACGGGGTATGATTATGAATAGCACAGTGACAAAAATAAGACGCTTTTGTGACTCGGGTACGTCACAAGTAAAGTCCCAAAGAGGTGGCTGCAACTTACGAATGAAAATTCGCGGCGACATCAAAAGTGCGATGTTGCAGTGACGACGCCTGGTAGCACGAAGGCAGTCGATGTCACTTAGTGCTGGTTTTGCGCCTTATTTGTGACTTTTAAATGAAATTCTTCAAAGCATTATTGCGATTTAAAAAAGTCTAAACAAACGGGGATGTGACTACGAATTGCACAGTGACCAAAATAAGACGCTTTTGTGATACCTCACAAGCGAAGTCGCAAAGATGTGGCAGCAACTTACGAGTGTCAGCTCGCGGAGAAGTCACAAGGCGGAGAAGTCCTTAGGTGCCGTCACTGTGAAGTCGCACTGTGACGCTGCCGCGACTTCACGCCTACGTCACTGACTGGTCGCATCGGTCGCTGTGACTGTGATGTGAGGTCGCTAAACCGTCACTGGGAGACCTAGGTTGCAATTGGGTCGTCAGGCGTTGTCACTGTAAAGTCGCATTGTGAAGTCGCCGTTGCTGACATTCGTAAGTAACTTGTTGGTTGCGACTTCACTTGTGACGCATGCGAGGGTCACAAAAGCATTGCATTAGCAACGCCTGAAGACGCAAGTGGGACTTTTCTCTGACGTCGTGGTAAAGTCGCATTGTGACTTAAAACTGTCACATCGACGTGGATGTGACTCACTTTGTGACCACAATGTGACCTTCAGCAGCTCTTTACTTTTTGAGTTTCCTCTTGTAACTCTCGTCTAGTATAGTGGTTAGAATTCTTGGCTTGCATCCAGACGACCCGGGTTCGATTCCAGGCTTGGGACAATGGGTTTCGCAGCGTAACGTTTGTCGGAAAGTATGTTGATTCAATCCAGGTTCTTATATCAGTGATTTCTGATGTCAGTAAAAGACTCTTTTATTTTTTCAAAATTAAAAAAAATATTTTATGACAGGTCGTCGGGCGCCGTCACTGTGAAGTCACATTGTGACGCCGCCGCAACTTCACACACAGGTCACTGACTGGTCACATCGGTCGCTGTGACTGCGATGTGAGGTCGCCAAACCGTCACTAGGTGACCTCGGTTGCAATTGGGTCGTCATGCGCCGTCACTGTAAAGTCGCACTGTGACGTCACCGCGGTCGGACATTCGTAAGTCGCGGTGACGTGGTTGCGACTGCGCTTGTGACGCGCGTCACGGGTCACAAAAGCGTCACATTTTGGTCACTGTGCTATCAGGGTAACGCCTTTTTGCGTTTTTTGCAAAAAAACAAAGTCTGTTTCTAATTTAAAATCGTTCAGTGATGAAAATCTTATTAAGTGTAGTGCTATATTGAGTGTTCGAAAAACTAATAATCTCAGTGGACACGAGGCTGTACTTCCTACAGAAAAAAACAATTTTCAGCTGTACCACAGTGAGTGTTATAGACGTTTTACGGCTTTGCCCCCAAAGTATCGCAAAATAATACCAGAAGATGCACCGACTGCAAGATTGCAGTATGTATCTATATTCATTTTTTTTTCCTTTTATTTCTTAGGTTACGATTTTTATAAGCATCATACAATACTGTACATTATTTAGTGGAATATTACGTGCCTAGTGTATAACATTACTATACTTTAAAATTTGGAAATACTATTATTGTAGATATTATTAAATAACATTGTCCTTCGTATTGTAATTTGTCATAATATTTTTATAATAAATAATTTTTATCAAGTAACTAGTTAATTTATTCTAAGCAAATTGATTATTGAAATATTTGAATATATCTAAAATTATATGATTATATAAGTACAGGGCGAGGACTGCTGATGGTCTTTGAAAAAGGTGAGAAAGGTGACAAATTTTAAAACAAAGGTGACTAAAAGGTGACCAAAAGTAATTTGTTAAGAAATGAAAAAGCAGAAAACGATTATCCTTTTTTCTGACTTTTACCAAAAGTAGCCTACATACTATTTCAAAAGACTTTGATTCTGAACATGAATATAATAGAGCTGGACAAAATACACCATTTTAGGACATATTTTCAAAAAACTTTCAGTGTAAACTCTATGTTATGCAGGGGTGATTGTGAGTTCATAAAAAAATACCTGAAAGTTTTAAAGAGAAAATGTGTATGTGTGTGGGGGATGGGTTTTTTTTTTTTAAACCAAAGCCCCTATTAATTAAGCACATCTAATTTTATAACCATACATATATAATAATTAATTTCCTTTTATAAACCAACGCATTTCCTACATTCGAATAGTTTCAAATAGTTTTTAGTCAAAATATTGTGTATGCATTTAATTAAACTGTAAATGAACTATAAAGTTACTCTTGAACTGTTGTTGAACAAATTATCCCCAGAAAAATATTTTAAGGAGAAAGCAAAAGTCTAACAGAATTACTGTTTGTTGTGCGAAAATATTGATAAAGTAATGAAAGTTGCGTTTGTCACTGAAAATATGAAAAAGAATTGATCTAGATGCAGTACCCATAAATCTCCTAATCACTTCTATATGACCTGAGTCAAGGATTTCATATTTATTAATACTGAAGTGAAATACTATTTAAAGATATTATGTATGTGTTAAAAAACTTAAATAATTGAAACAAAAATAAAATTCAGCCACAGATTCAGCAGTTAAGTTTTTAACATCTGACACTATAAAAGAGCATGGAATTTGTTTAAAACTTTTATTTTAATGATTTAAACAAAATAAAAGAAGAAATGTTATTTGTTTGTCTTTCAACAAGGAATAGCAAGCATCGAAAATGCGAAATATGATTCTCACAGCGGACGCAAGGAAATCGCAATTTTCAAAATTAAGACGTTAAAAGTATGAAAATGGCATAGAAAATAATTCAAATAACTTTACTTCAGATTACAATCAGAAGCTCTACGTTAAACATACTAGTTTTACTATCCACATAATTGAAGCAAAATAAAACTTAATCAGATCTTTAAATTTTAACTTTGACATTTTGATTTTCATAAAAGAAGAAAGAATTTCGCTTGAATATTTTAAATTTGTAACTTTTTAGAATAAATATATTTCATTTATTAGTCTCCAAACAAAGGATAATAAGCATCAAAAATGAGAAAAATTAGATTCTCATATTTTTTTTAAATGAAGACATCAAAATCAAAAAAATTAAAATAATTTATTAAAGCAAAAAAACAATTAGAATGGCATCTTAAACTTATATTCGATGAATATTATTAAAAATTATCGGTATAATCATCGGAAATTCTAAAAAGCAAAAAAATTCCTGAGGTGGGAAGATAAAAGCATAGTTAAAAGCATTTTATTTCGGGTATTTTCGAACATGAAAATACTAGAATCGATCATGAAAATACCGAAAATCCGATTAAATACTAAAGCACAATCACCCCTAGTTATGTTCAAAGAATTTTCTTAAATATCAATTAAATTTATACCTGAAATTATGAAGTGAAGATAATGACGATGTATTTAATGAACATATTTTATTTTTTTCATATTTTTAATAGCTCATTGCAAAATCATCCGCATTCATTTTCTTGTTTCTCTGTAAATACAAAGATGTTCACTAAAAAGTATTGACAATTGAGAATGAGAGAAAATCCCATCTCTATGCAAATCACCAACCGAATTTTGTTTCACGAACAAAAAAAAAAAAAAAAAAGAAAAAGAACTGCCAAGTATCCTTGGAAAATGTGCACCTGTTTTTTGAAACTTTTCAACAGGTGCTTCTATAGGCTTTGTTTTGTAAATGAGCCACAGTTGAAACATTTTTTTTAATGGTTGAAGGACTGATCTTTTTTTATTTTTTTTCAAAATTCCATTTATTTTCAGGTGAGGAAAAGAATATTTATACTCTTCAAAAATTTAATTTATCAAAAATTGATTTTCCTAAAACGCATTTCAAGAAAGGTTTAAAAAGGTGATAAAAATTCCAAAAGGTGACAAAAAGTGACCAAATTTTCAAAAGGTGACTAAAGGTGAGAAAGGTGACTGAGTCCTCGCCCTGTAAGTATAAGTTTAAAAAATATTGATATGGAATATTTGTTTCACCTTAACACTCATGTAGGAGTTCTATGCTGAATAATTAAAGAGACGTCATTTCCTCTCACACGAAAATTTGTGAGCTAATTTTAAATATAATACTGTGATAAATAAAAAAAATCAGCTAGCAATAAGTCGAGGGAAACCTGGTCAGCTGATGCCTTTAAATAGTCAGTAAATGCTTCTAGCTAACTTCTACGTAACGACCTTCAAAGTATCAGCTGACAATTTTTCCACCGATATACAGCCAGCTGACGTATATATTTATCAATAGTTACATATAAGCTATCATCTGGTAAATTTTTAGCCGAGAAGAAATGAGTGAATATATTTTTTTTTTCTTCAAGCGTAGGAGGTTTCAACTGCTTATCCCCTCCACCGAGCCTCAGCTGACATTCACGAGGCTTCATAGTTCGATTTTCCGCTGCGTTTTACTAATTATCACTTGAGAGGAACTTGGTCATATATATCTGTTACTGGCTCTCGGACTATTCAGATAAATTACATTTTTCAAATCTCACACACATTTCTTCTCCCCTAAAAATGCTTTTTGAAAAATAATAGAATTAAGCATGAATTGTTTCTCCAATACTTACTCTAAAGGCACTTGAGGAAAAATGCTTTTCACAGCAGTTCCCAATTGACTAATCATATGATTAACATCTTCAGACTCAGGGTCAAAGGAATAAAAGGTAAAAGTTCTGCTTTCAACTGTTAAGCATAGCTATTGACCAAAAAGAAAAACATATTTTGTAAATGAAAATAAGCAATATTTAAAAATATAATTATTATCATTTATGCTAAAAATGTATGAAAACAAATAATTTGGAACTATTACCTAACATTTAAAACTATCAGTTTATATTTATAAGATATGTAGAAAAATGAAAATCACAAGTAAGTAGTTAATCTCTAAAATTTTTTATACAGCACAAAATACATAAAACATAAAATACGATAGATTGATGGATAGTATGCAGAAAACTTGTGATTTTTGTATATACGGACAGTAGAAAACTTTACACAGTAGAAAATTCGGAGATAGTTCAATGAACTAATGAAATGTTGCGAAACTAATAATATTTATTAAAGAAGTTATACATGTTTTTGATACATAATTCATCAAAAGTTAGGCAGAAAAAAAATCTCCATAACAGTTTCAAACTTTGTAGTGGTTTTGAAAGAAAATTAGGACACAATATTGCAAAAATATGTTAGACAAAAATCGGGACACATTTAATTTTTTTTATGTGTATATTGTACATATCAACCGATACCGGACTTAATATCTGTATATATCACAATGAATGGTAGATCATTAGAATTTCAATACTCTTACACATTCCATAAAAGAATAATAAATTTAATTTTTAAAAAAAATAAAAATCTGAGAAAGAAAAAAAAGCTGAAAATAGTTTTTCATTAATTACTCATTTAACTCATCATGGATCGCAATTCAATCACTTAACTAATTGAAAAATTCATCCAAATGCATTTTTATCTTTTACGAGATCAGGGATAATTTTTTAACTTAATGATAACTAGCTATGAAAATTAAATATAATTTTCGCTAATAAATTTTGCTATGTAAAGTTTGAAATACCAAAAATTTTGTTAAAGCACAACTAATACAAATTTACCTGATGATTCTTTTTGCTTTCTATTGCTTGAATATCAAGGTAGTGGAATGTGTGTTCAATCTATAATAAAGTAAAACGATTAGATAACTACACAATTATGACTAAAAGTTAACAAAATAATGATAAATTAATAACATCTTGTTATTTTTAATTGCATTGAAAATGAAGTAGTACTAATAATAAAAGGATCAAATAATTCAAAATATACCCACTTATGCATGATAAAATAGTGGTTATTAAAATTAACCATTATGTGCATTAATATCCAAAGGATTATACAGGGTTCATACTCAAATTTGAAAATTAAAAGTAAGGAGTTTTTAAGGAGTTTTGCAGGAGCTCATTTCAATTTTTAAGGAGTGTTTTCTTGTTGAAAGACGCATTTTTTAACAACATATTTAAAAAAAAAAAAAAAAACTTTTGTATTATTTTTTTTTTTCAACAATATATTGAATGAAACACTAAATTGCTTCTTGCACTAAAACTGCTTCTTGAATATTAGCCGACTCTAAATAAAAGTCAAATAACGAAGGGGAGGGGGGTAACCATAAAAAAATATTTTATTTTGAGAATGAATTACAAAAAAATCACTAAAAAATTTAATTAAAAAAAAAAAAAGACCAATTGAAAATTAGTACTTTCTCAAAAACAAGACACTTGTTAAAAATTTCACAAGTCTTGTATCATTAATTTTTTCCAACAATACATTACATAACACATTAAATTTAAAGTCAAAAATATTTATTTGCTGCTTCTTGAATATTAGCCGACTCAAAATAAAATTCAAATTAAAAAAAATTTTATTTTGAAAATAAATTGTTTAAAAAATTAAAAAAAAGACTGATTAAAAATTAGTACTTTCAAAAAAACCAGACACTTATTAATAATTTTTTAATCAAAATCCACATATAAAAGATAAAATAAAATTATTAAAATAAAGATATTAATAAGCTAACATTTTTATTTTAATGATTATAGATAAGATATTAGAGACCAAAACAACTTTCAAATTCCTTAAACTTTTTGACGACTGACACTCATAAAGAGCACATAATTTTGCTAAAAACTTTTCGACTTAATGATTTAAACAAAAAAATAAAATGAAATTTTAGTTGTTTACTTCTTGACAGAGAATAGTAAACATCATAAATGCAAAAAGTACTATTCCAATGGCGGATGCAAAGAGATCGCGATTTTCATAATGAACACGTTAAACAAACAAAATAGAAGAAAATGGCATATTTAATGATTTATTAAAGTAAAATTAGCATAATTTACATTTTAAAGCTCAATGATGAACATATTATTAATAGCAATCAATTCAATTGAAGCCAAATTTAAACTAAAAGGGATTTCAATTTTAATTTTTTAACTCTCATAGGGAACCCTGAATTTTGCTTGAAAAATACTTATTTTCAATTTTAATAGAAATAGAAAGACATTTTACTTATTTGCCCCTTTGCAAAGTAAAGTAAACATTAAAAATCGGGAAAATTTGATTCTCAAACCGGATGCAAAGAGATTGCATGATTGAAAATGAAGGCATCAAAAGTATAAAAACGGCAAATAAAAGAATGTATTAACGCAAAACAATTTTAGAATGTCATTCTAACAGGTCTAGATGATGTAAATTATTAATTATTATTGATGTAATCGTGCTAAATTTGGAGTAAGAATAAAAATTTCGAATGTGGGAAGATAAAAGCATAGCGAAAAATACTGGATTTCCTGTTTCAACTCACGAAAAATACCGGAATTCAGGTATAATATCCGAACAAAATTCACCCTTTGGAATTAGTGGTAGAAGAAAATACTTAACAGAAAAAAAAAACCATGCATAAACAGAATAAAAAATAAGGAGTTTGTAAGGAGATAATGGCAAAATTCAGGAGTTTTAAGGGCCCTTATTTTCTTTTGTTAAAAAGCAGGAGTTTATAAGGAGTTTGTAAGGAGCGTACGAACCCTGTATAGTGCTAGAATCCTAAATTATGCAAAGTGTGCCCTTCATGCCATATTAAGATCTTGACACCTGGATGAGAAAATCCAGCCAGGAGGGGGGAGGAGGATCAACATATTAAACTATTATTCAACTTCGCAGAGATGGCCTATGACTCCTCCTTTTTTCAGGATTGTCTATTTTTAGGAAGGGGTGATACGCAGATGAAAATTGAGGAATGGGATTCACAATTGCGGCATTGGTTATAAAGCTTGAATACATCACCTTGCTTAACTTTAATTGGTCTCCCAATTTGAGAAATTAGCCAAAGAGGAAAATATTTTAATTTTTGCACAATCGAGAAAGATTTCTCATTGGATACAAGAAAGTAGGGTCTTGGTTTTATATCTTTCCGCAGCCATTGGCCATTGACTGCAAAGCCTCCAACTGTTCATCTACTTATATTAACCCTACACTGCATGATTTTTTATTTTTCGTAGAAAAAAATATATGTGTTTGTCAATGTAATAAGAAAACATGGAAAAATATTTAAAAAAATTTAACTCTAAATTTTCACCCCTTTCTAATTAAAAATAGTTTTGTTGCCAAATGGCTACACCATGCATTCAACAGATAAAAATGATTGTAAATGATAAACTTGAAATTAGTTCTTTTTTGTAAAAAATAGAGGAATTGAACATTTGGTGCATTGTACTCTTGTAATCCTTTACATTTTGACATTTTACATTATTTTTTATATGTACTTGTATTTTCCGATGATCAATTCTGTCAAATCTGATGTCTTTTGGAGGCTCTCTCGCGCAAGCTTTCTTTCTTTTCTCTTTTTTTTTTGGTTTGTAACTAGTTCCTCTGTAGCTAATGGTCTCTTTTTAATACGCTTTCATTAATTTCACATGTGGGTTTGTTTGTATGTATGTATGTATGTAACTCTGAATAAAAGGTAAAATTTACGTTCTTTGCAAATATAAAAGTAATATATTTAATATTATTTTTAATACTAAAGGATAAACTGCATTGCATATTGATGTATTATAAGTACATGTAAACTTAAGTACGGATATTCAGTAGTTTTGAAAATTAGAGGGAAACCCGTGATGATCACAGCGCATTCCAATGTAAAAGCGTATTTTTTAGTTTTTTTTTCAAAACTATATTTTAAAATTATTAATGACTTTACTTGTCCGTGTAAGCACAACGTTTGTGCTAACTGAAATCTAAAATAAACACGGTTTAAAGGCTTTTCCCTATTGATTTTTTGTTTGTTCACTCTGTTGAACATCAACTAAGCATTGATAATTGTGAGGTCTTATAAACGGTAGAACAGCAGAAAGTACCACTTTTGGGTCCGCATGATTATATTATACCTTCCAAAAATAGAAAGAAGCTAGCGCGAAACATAAACAAAGCACATACTTCATGAACTATAGAGATGAATCGAAGTGTTCTCTGGATGCTTACTGCATAATGTTGCCAAATGGCTACAGACGTGTATTATGTCCTAGATTTTTTCCAAATAATTATTTTGATGTAAAACGCATCTTAAACGAAAGATAAATGTTTATTTTATTCATGTTATTTTTTAAAAAGACGAAGAAAAATATTTCATTGTAAAAAATAATTTCAAAACATGATAGTTTGAGTGATTTTAAAAGCTATCCATATGAATTCATTTAAGAGCATGTAACAGACCAGTGCTGCCATGTATGGAGGATAAATGGTGATAATTGCTTTAAATATACCCAATACTTGCTTTTTATGCATAGAGTTGCCTTATGACTACATTCTGCTATTCATAAGGAGGACAAATTGTCCATGTAGCCAATTGGCAACACCATGCAGTGTAGGGTTAAAAACTGAGTATCTAACTATCTTTCTATCTTTCTATGTCACGCTTATTTCTCCTGAACGCAAATGAACTGAAAGTCGAACCAGGTACCGATAGATAGGTAATTTTTCAGGCTTCATTAGTTTCAATCTATATGATTATACGATTTTAATTAGCGAAGATATCAATTAATAAGTAGTCAAGTTTAAAGCGATTAAGCCTAATAAATGTTTAAACGTCCAAGACATTTATTTCCTACCGTTGCCATTTGAATAAAAACGTTAATTAAATTATTGAACTGTTTAAAATTCCAAGATATTTATTTCCTACCGTTGCCATTTTGAATTAAAACGTTAAATAAATTATTGAACTATTTAAAATTCCAAGATATTTATTTCTTTCCGTTGCGATTTTAAATTAAAACGTTAATTAAATTGAACTTTTTAAAATGAAAGAGTTATTTTTTTCCATTGTCATTTTGAATACGTGTTATAACACAGTTCTAACAATTGTTTTTATTCTAATTATTAATGACATTTTTTCTCTGGTACCATTTTGAAGATGTGTTTTTAAATAAAATTGCAATTGCTGTTTTAAGAAGGGATTTTTTTTGGCTGCGATCCAAATATTAAAAGAACTTTTTCGTTTAGAATTTTGAAATTAATTTTACGGATATAATTGTTTTTGGAAAGGAATTTTATTTGTTATTTAGGGAGAGTGCTAAGTATGCGCTACTTGACATCGTCTTTATTTTTGAGGAAGCATGTGCAAATAATTCGATTGATTCTTTGATGCAGGAAAGTTTTTTAGCGAGCCGCTTTAGCGGGGAGTAGTTTATTAAACTTTTCCTTGGTACTGTAAAGGCGAGCCGCCTTGGCGGCGAGTAGTGAATTGAAACTTTCCTCGCTACTGTAAAGGCGAGCCGCCTTGACGGCGAGTAAACTGTTTAAACTTTCCTCATTTCTTTAAAGGCGAGCCGCCTTGGTGGCGAGTAGTTTTCTCAAACTGCCTTCACTACATTACAGCCCGTTCAACGCCGGGCTACGCAGCTAGTTTAAATTTAAAAACAAAATGGTAACATAAGGGTTGCAATAAAGAAAGCAAAGACTTGTTTTCATTTCCTCGCCAAATGAAGGTGTGGCTCGAAGAATTATTTAATATTTCATAAAACGTATCACTTCGGCAAAATGTCGCTAAACTTGCAAATATGGCACACTGGAGTTTCTTCCTTCTCTACCTATTTTAGGAATGGACTCGTTTTCTCATTTGATTGAACACCGGGCCGATCTCAGTCGCGGTTGAAATAATAC
>JAXGGA010023369.1:0-13578 GCA_038373865.1 Uloborus plumipes | reverse complement strand
GCAATTGCGTTTTTCAGAGATCCATGTAGGACTTCGTGCTTAAATTGACTTCCATTTTCAAAAATGCAGAATTTATCTTACATCGGAGCAAGAAGTTATCAGTACTAAACGTAGCTTAGGTTTCATAAATTCACTCTCTTTATATTTCCTTCTTTTCATTTATATCTAAATTAAAGCTTGGAGGTAGAGACTAAAAGGGAAATGCATTTTCAGAAAAATAAAAAATCTTCCAATTAATATTTTCATGTGTTTATGGGTGAATATCAAGAAAAGGGCTAATTTAAGTCACAAATGAATTTCCCAAGCACTTCCAAATAAAAACCAAAAATGTTTCTATTTTCATACTGTAAACTTCGTCGCACATACAATACATAACAAAAATTTTGGATTTTGCTTTAATTCGTGACGGTAGAACTCTTTTCATTGCTTCAATGTCATGTCGGCAGGGCATCACACATTCGAATCGCAACTTTAAAAAAATCCAATGGATTGTAAAACATCGCAGCAGAAACATATATTGAAGGAAATAACGTGTTTTATGGTCGTCTATGAAGATTAACTCTTGTATTTTCGATAAAATTAATTTATATTGATAAAAAATGCAATTTCTGCTTGTCACAAGTCTTCATAACATGACGATAGCGCAAACTTCCGCGATAATTTCAAGACAAAACCTTTTTTGGTATTAATAAAGTGCGCTGGGTGAAGCCCTAATATATGATGTTTAAGTTTCGATCGAAAATTTTCATTTCAGTTGCATTGAATTACATATAAGATTTGTTCAATCTTGACTTTTAAGTTTCTACCAAATGAAGTGTCATGTCGGTAGCGGAAATTAAGACACAAAATAAATTAATTTTTCAATCTATTTTTTCATAAGTAAAAGAAACCTATTGCCATGGACATAATAAGGCGTTTTTATTCTCGAATCTTTAATTAGGGATGTTCAGCTATCATATTACAGGAAATTTGTCATGTCGGCAGCGGTCATGTCGGCAGCGTCGAAGTAGAAGATATTTGACGCGAAACTGATGCGTGCGTTAGCGATGTTTTTTCGCAATTCTTTCTTCGTGTTATGAATTTGTTAAGTTGAGTTTTAAATTTCAAGTGCATTGTTTTTCCTGCCAAATTTTCCCATTATTGGAAGCAGTTTATTTATTGTTTTTTTAAAAGCTTCAAAAACATTAATTTTTCCGCAAAATTTGAGTTTTCAAACAAAATTATTGCCATTTTTCACCCTCTTTTCTTTGACATCAATATTCAGACCTTCGTTCGTAACTACTGCACCCAAAAGTATAATTTTGTTTAAAAATGGAAAACTTACGAACAGTTTAGTGCAAATCTTCCTCCTCCGCCAAACTCTGACTGTCTTGAATTAATTTCTTCTTTTAATATTGTGTTAAGAATTTTATATTTTATTTTGATTTTTTTACTATTAACCTATTTATCTGTTTGAAAAAAACTTTGTCGCACTTATTTAAACTTTAACTAACTTTTAATTACTCTCTAATTTATTTATGAAACAAAAAAGCTTTCAGGCTGTGTAAATAATATTATATTCTAAGTAATAATTATTTTCTTTTCAAACATAAAAGGTAGTGAAAGTGATTACATTTGTACACTAAGTGTAAAATCTGTAATATTTATCAGATCGGTAGCATTCTCATCATGTCGGTAACGCTCAAAGACACCCCCCCCCCTAAAATGGAGTAAATGCTCACCTTGGCCATGCCCCTAATTTTTTAAAAATATTGTTACTAATATGCATTCGAAATACCCTATTAATTTTATTTTCTGAGTATCTTCAAAAATTGAAAATTTCAAAAATTGAAAATTTCCATGGTCAAATTAGCACTTTACCTGATATTCACCCTTATGTATGTCTCTGAAACTGATGAGTTCCCTCCTCTAAAAATTTCTCGCATGGCTACTTAAAGACATGCCAATGATGAAGACAGGTTTTCAATGAGGTAACCAAATACTAAAACCATTAGCTTCAATTGAGGAAAAAAAAAAATACTCTTACGGACATTTAAAATTAGAATTTAAAAACGTGTGGGTGAGAGATCCTTGATTTTCGTTTGCTGGATCCTGAAACACCCCCCCCCCCGCCCGTCGGCGATCCCTGTAACATTACGAAAGATCGATCAAAACAGCGTTTCTAAAACTTTAATTTAAAAAATCTTTGAATGAAGGTTCCCTCAACCTTCGTCTTTCGTCTGATACTGTCAAAGAGCATGAAACTGTTTTTGGAATTGTACTTTTTATCATTCATCTTTCCTTCTAAGCAATAAAAGAATTTCTTTGCTTATGTTTTATAAATTCATATCTCTCTCCCCCCAAAAACTCCCCCCAAATATACGGACTTTAAGGGAGAAAGGTAAGATGGGATTTTCAAGCCTTTTCCTCCCTGGAAAAAATTGAAGGTCCGGCACTTGGGGGGGGGGGGGAGTAAAAATAACCATCATTGTCCTAACGGAAATTCTGGCAACGCCCATTAAATGTAGATTTTTCAAACAATTTGAAAATGGCGATGTACAATGGAAAAAAACGAAAATTTTCGAAAAAGTTGGAAGAAACTGAAGTTTTCTGATTTCGCTCGAAAAAACTCCATTTTTCAAAAAAGTTGGAAAAAATAGAAAATTTGCAATTTCGCTAAAAAAATAAGATTTTCGAATAAATTCAAAAGCCGCGATTTTGCTCGGAAAAACTGGAAATTTTCGAAAAAGTTGGAAGAAACCGAAAATAAGCGATTACGCTTGAAAAAAGTGGAAATTTTTGAAAAAACTGAAATTTTGTAATTTAGCTTTAAAAAACTTGAAAATTTCGAAAAGTTTGGAGAAAACCGAAAATTTCCAATTTCTCTCGAAAAAATGGAAATTTTTGTAAGTTTGGAAGAAACTAAAAACCTGCTATTTCGCTCGAAGAAATTAGAAATTTTCGAAAATGTTTGAAAAAACAGAAAATCTTTGAATTTCCTTCTGTGTAAGTTGGAAAAAAGCGAAAATTTGTGATTTTGCTCGAAAAGCTCGAAATTTAAAAAAATAAAATTCCGATATCGCTCGAAAGAACTCGGATTTTTCGAAAAAGTTTGAAAAACCCAAAATTTGCGATTTCGCTCTAAAATACTTTAAATTTTTCGAAAAGGTTGAAAAGACGGAAAATTTGCGATTTTTTCTCGTAAAAATTGGAAATTTTTGAAAAATTGAAAAAAAATTGAAAACTAGCGATTTCACTCGAAAAAAATGGAAATTTTCAAAAAGTTGGAAAAAACCCCCCAGAATTTGCGATTTCTCTCGCAAAACTTGCTAAAAAAACCCGAAAATTTGCTATTTTACTCGCTAAAACTTGAAATTTTCGAAAATGTTGGAAAAAACAGAAAAATCTTCGATTTCTACATTAAATTTCCTATACAGAAAGACTAAGGTAATATTTAAAAGTTACACCATAGTACATTACGGGATCATCTAAAATATATCAACAATGCTATACATGCGCTGTTTTAATTTCAAAGAATAGCACGTAAATAAAATCACTTTCATTTTGTGTCTTTTCAGGCAGATAAAATGAAAACAAAACACATTCTTACTGAATTCTTTTAAATATTTTTGATACAGGAAAAAAATTACATAAATACAGAAAAAAAAGAGGAGAGATCATTACGTATCGCACTCGTAGGCTCCTGGATCATAAGCGTAGCTTCGGGGTGGCACATGGGGTCACGTGCCCCCCCCCCCCCCCCCAACTTGATGGACACTGAAAATTTAGAACCTGAGGTTTTGTAAAATCGAAACGAAAATCATAATAAGAGTCTCATTAAGAGTTTTTTTTTTCATTAATTTTATTTAAGTATTATACCCGCATGTTTAAGGGGGGGGGCAAAAGAAAATATAGGCCCACTGTTAAAATTTTCAATGTTCGGCTCCTTATTTTTTCCGAAACAGGGACGAAAATCTTGTAAAAGATTGTTTCAGTTTCCGTTACCGGTTATCTACTAACGTAGCCAGAATTACCGTCTGAAGGGAATTTGTTTAGGTAAAACAATCTTTAGTATTGCCAATAATGTTAAATGAAAGGCCTCTAAAGGGTGTATCCCCCCCCCCCCACCACCCCTTGCACCATATTGTATCCCGACTTTCTCCCTCCATGATTATTGTACTACTAAAAATGAGTTATTGTATTACTCCTATATTCGTGAAGAATGGGTCGGAATCATAAATCATGAGCTATTTGGTATAGGGCAATGAAGAAGCAAACGGAAAAATTTCAAGTTTTGAAAGAAACACGTTAAGAGCCATCTTATTTTGATAATCGCAACAAAAACAGAGAAAGTTTGGCATGTGACCATTTTTGATTTACATTATTTTTTGTATGTGAAAGTAGGCCATGAGAAGTAAACATTCTGAAGATTTTAGCCCCCAAAAAATTTTGTTCGCTTGGTAAAAATTCCCTAAGTTTGACGTTTTGCAGCGCTGTTTTGGTAGAACGACTGAAAGACGCATTTCAGCGTGCTGTAGTTTTCTACAGAAACACCACCTTACGGTTATATTTACATTTATTGATTGTACAGTGTCTGGCTATGAGGACACCATAGTTATTTGGGTTGGGGGGTGTTGTGTTAAGCGACCGCACATTATGGTTTTTAATCCATTTTCACTCGACTTTAAACGCGTTATTTTCCTCTAAAAGAAACTTCCGAAAGTTTTTTTAACATATACTGAAAATTTACGCTATGAAGAGAATATGTGGTACAAAATTGTTTTTGAAGAGAAAAAGACTTTGACAATTTTAAAATTTCTGATTTTTTGATCGCATTTAACTTAAAACAGCAACCGTAGAAAAAAAAAAAACTTTTATTGATTATGGAACCTACAGATGTGTAGAATAACGTAAAAAAGAAAGAAGTGTGGGGTCTCTTCTAGTTTTCTAGAAAATATTTTTTTTTTGTACCTCATTTTAATGCTTTTCTCGTAGTAAAATGTGTCCATCAAGTAGGTCAGATCTGCTGAAACTTTAAGTATATAGTAATGATGTATTTAAATTTGCATTGGGAAAGAAAAAAAGACTAAAAACACTTAATTTTGTCTAAATTTTTATAATTTTTAGTTTTTTTAATTGCAATTAACTCAAAAAACGATAAATCCTGAGAGAACTATTAAATGCACAAATAACTAGCTTTGAAAAATTGGAAAAAGTAAATTCCGTGAGATATTTTCAGAGATATTCTAGTGGGAGGTCACAGTGGCCTCCTGAAAAATTTCATGACTCGAAAATTTTGCTGACGAATCGGCAATTTGGAAACAGTATTGCAACATTGCGATTTTTTAAAGATACATATTTTGCATGATTGCTTGATCGTATTAAATAAAATTTAAGCTGAGTGCCCAATGCCCATGAGTACCTTATACTGTCTCAAGAAGATGTTCTTAATTTGTCAAAGGAATTTCCTAATTATTCCGAATGATAAAATACGATCAAGCCCATACGTAAAAAATAAATAAATAGAAAATTTCAATATTGCAGTATTGTTCGCAGAGTTGCTGAATCTGCAGAAAATTTTTCTGAATATGAAATTTTTCTGGAGGTGACAGTGACTTCTTTTGACTTCCCATTGTAAAGCCTCTAAAAACACCTCACAGTATTTACTTTTCGAATATTTCCAGTCATTGCCATATTAATATTTAAATTCAATAATTCCCTCAGTAACGATTTATCGTTTTTTGATGAAGCTAAAAAGTTCTAAAAATTTTGATACCATTAAATGCTGTGATTCTTTTTCACTATTACTATACACTCAAAAATTACTATAGACGAAAACATAAATTATTATCATATATTTTAAGTTTTAGTAGATCTGACTTACATACTGGACACATTTCACTACGGGAGAACGTATTAAAATGTGCTACATTTTTTTTTCTGTAAAACTAAAAAAAGAAGAGACCCCTGGCCGCTTTATTTTTTACGTCGTTTTACACATATGCAGGTATCATATAATATAAAAAAATAATCATAACATGTAAAAAAATAAATAAATAGAAAATTTCAATGTTGCCGTATTGTTTCCAAGTTTGCCGAATCATCAGCAAAATTTTTCGATCATGAAATTTTTCAGAAGGTCACTGTGACCCCCCACTAGAATACATCTGAAGATACCTCACCGAATTTACTTTCTCCAATATTTCAAAGCTAGTAATGTGTGCATTCAATAATAGTCTCAGTATTTCACGTTTTTTTGAGCTAAATTGCAATTAAACTAAAAATTATAAAAAATTTAGACAAAATTAAGTGTTTTTAGTCTTTTTCTCTTTCCCCATACAAATTTAAATACATCATTACTATATACTTACAGTTTCAGCAGCTCTGACCTACTTGATGGACACATTTTACTATGAGAAAAAAGCATTAAAATGAGCTACAAAAAAAATTATTTCTTGAAAACAAGACGAGACCCCACGCAACTTTCTTTTTTACGTTATTATTGTACACATCTGTAGGTTCCATAATTCATAAAAGTTTTTTTTTCTAGGGTTGCTGTTTTGAGTTATATGCGATCAAAAAACTCCAAATTTTGAAAATTTGATAAATATTTAAGTCTTTTTCTCTTCAAAGCAATGAGATATTAATTTCGTACCACATATTCTCTTCATAGTATATTTTTTCAGTATATGTTAAAAAAATTTCGGGGGGTAGCTTTTAGGCGGAAATAACGCAGTTCAAAGTCGAGCGAAAATGGACTAACCATACTTTGCGGCCCCTTAACTAAAGAAAACAACACACTCCAACGCAAATTATGGGGTCCTCATAACCAGGGCTGCGGAGTCGGAGGAAAAATGGTCGACTCCGACTCCTGCTTTTTTTATTATTATTTATTTATTTAGGGCTCGACCGATGGCAAATTTTGACCGATGGGCAGATGGTTAAGAGACGGCCGATGTTTTCTGCAAGTTAGACGTATCTATCTAGTTAGACGTAGTACGCAAGTTATCTGCATCGACCGCCGATGCCGATGGCCGGTGGTGGAAAATATTAAATGGCTGCTGAAATGTGCGTTTTAAACATTTTTTAGGAACAAAAAAGTGTTCAAAAAATTGTAGTAACCTATGCAAGCTATAGTTAAAATAAAAATGACTGGGTATATAAAGACGATAGTCTGATAGTGGCCGTCGACATATTCACAATTCTAATTTTTTAATAAAAATATGACATAGAAAATCACAGAAAAGTGGAGAAAAATTCATAGGCAATGTGTTTCTAATAGAAAGATAAGGTGAAAGTTGAAAGAGGGATTGTGGAGAATTAATAGGAATGAAATGAAAAGGCACATTAGCATTTACAAGTGAAAGCTGAAATAAGATGAGTTTTAAGTCAATAAAAGATGTCAGATATAACCTTTTTAAAGCTTAACTTTGCAGATTTTCCTGTAAAGAACCCGGAACCCCTTGCTTTAAGTTTGCTAAGATGGCTTTTATATGCAGTTTTAAGACACTAATTTTAGATTTTTTTTTCAGGGAAGAGCCCTTCTTACCTTTACATTATCAAAGACAGTATGTTCTTCTAAACTTATTGCTTTTTTAAAATTTTAACTAGACATAATTTTAAAAAATCCAAAGGAAAACCTTCGCTTTGAAACACTGCCCCGTTCCCCAAACGTTGACAAAACTACACGGCGTTTTGAACACTGCAATTCCACACAATATATGCACAGGGAGAAACCCCCTACCCCCTTCTTAGTAACTCAAGATAAATTAAAAAAAATCTTCAGTGTCCAAAAAATGCTTGCCCCCTCACTTATAATCTCAATCGCTGCCACTGTCTGCTGTGTTATGAAAATTTCGGTATCTGCCCGAAAGTCGGGAAATTTCAAAATCCATAGCTGTGTTTAACCCTTTTGCTGCCCGATTTTGATCCAAATGCAGAACGTACTTTTTCTTATGAAGTAAAAATTAGAGAAGATTGAATTCCCCCTTACGAAAACTTTTTTTTTCATTAAGAAATGTATGAATATATTTTGTCCGGGCAGTTCTTGTCAAGTCCGTTACTCTAAAGTTATTTTGGCTAAAAAGGTATTTATTGCAGTAAAAGATGGTTCCCCGTATTCAGTTAACTTAACAAACTAGTGACGTAACTACTAACTATTTCGTACCATTTTGTTTTCCTGAGTCGAGAAGTATTGCTGTGGCGTTTCGCACAAGATTTCTTCCATGTACGTATTTTTATTCTTTGTCAAGTCTGTTATCAAAGATTTTAGTATTTTTACTTTTTCTCAACTTTTACCCAAAATATTTTGTATTATACAACTCTAAGAAAATGCATATTGTTGTTCAATTTTTAAATTCGACAACCTAGCCATAATTTGACATTTTGGTTCAAATGTCAAGTCCGTTACCAAATGTCAAGTCCGCTACCATACAGTTTTTGATCAATATTTTAATAACCACAAACATCGTTTTAAACTTCAGGTACGCAAATAATTTCAAATGAAGTTGGTTCTAGGCACTATGATATAGTTCAAAAGGGTTTGGGGTCAAAATGTCGCGACCGAAATGTAGCGGGCCAAAATGTCGCGGCCGAAGTGTCGCAGGCCAAAATGTCGCGGGCCAAAATGTCGTTTGCCCAAAATGTCGCGGGCCTAAATGTCGCATGCCCAAAATGTCGCCGGTCAAAAATGTCGCCGGGCCAAAATGTCGCCGGTCCAAAATGTCGCCGAGCCAAAATGACGCCGGTCAAAAATGTCGCCGATCAAAAATGTCGCCGGTCCAAAATGTCGCCGGTCCAAAATGTCGCCGGTCCAAAATGTCGCTTGTGCGAAATGACGCCGGTCCAAAATGTCACCAGTCCAAAATATAGCCGTTCCAAAATGACGCTAAGTACATAGTACAGATTTAATGTAGCCAGTAATTCAAATTCAATGCTACTTAATTATGTAGCTCAATTTTACTAATAAGCTTATCACGGTATGATACACACCTGTTTAGTAACTTTTTTAAACGTAGCAGTTTAGAAAATTAGCTTAATTTATTAACAAAAATGTACCTAAATTGATTTCTTCTAAAGCTTAAATTATTTCAGTACCGAAGTAAAGATATAGTTTTTTCGAGGCTGTACTTAGGGCCCAGGGACGCTAAATTTCTTCCTTTTTAATACGCTTCTCATAGTTGCACATGTGGGTTTGTTTGTTTGTTTGTATGTATGCATGTAACTCTGAATTAAAAATAAAATTCACGTTCTTTACAAACGTAAAAGTAAAAGGCTAAACTATATTGCATGTTGATGTATAATAAGTGCATTTGCTATTAATTCTGAGTTCGGCATCGATCGTCCACAAAATGCATATTATAAGTGCAAGCAAACTTTGTGGATATTCAACAGTTTTGAAAATCTTCTTTTGCATTTGATTTACTCTAAAAGCGTATTTTTTAGTTTTTTTAAATTATATTTAGGATTATTTTTATTTTATCACACAAAGAAATTAAACAAGTTTGCTGTAAAGGCTTTTTTTCCCCCTTTTGCAAAAACGAAATACCGTTTAATCACTACGCAGCCGACAGTTTTCTTCTAGAACATTTTTTTAAGAGTAGGTTGAGGATACGTTTGAGATCAAATTAGGGACGCATTGGAGAACAGAACAGGGCACACTCGTTCATGGAATTATCGCTTTCTTTGTAACAATTGGGTGGTGGAAGGGGAGGGGAAATGTCAAGAGGAAAAATGGTATCATATTCAACTCCACATTTAAATACTGATTGTAACGAAGGTACAGTGCCATGTCTGAGCTGATTAACGCCAGAAATGAATAAGCATCTCGCCCTTTAAAACCATTCTACAACCAAAATGTTTTCTGAATACTTGCATTACTTCTTGATATAAATCACTCACACAATGAAAAATAAAAAGTTCAATTGCTTTGCTTTATCGATGCTGTGGCATATCGTCTGAACGCTTCCTATGGGCCAATTTTTTATTTGATTTCGTCTGAACTAGGGGTGCGACATCGATGTTTCCAGACATCGATGTTGGAAAATAAGGACATCGATGGTATTGATATATCGACAAAAAAAGATCGATGTTTTCCAACATCGATGTTTCAAAACATCGATTTTTTTTCTTTAATTTCTTACATATTTTAATGTAGTTATTAATCAGTTTTACTCCCCATTACAAGCGCCTATTTATATCACTCAATTAGATACATCTTTTGTTTCCTGGAAAAACATTAACCGTAAGATAACGATGTCAGTTAAGAAATTTTTTTCGGCGAGATATATACTGCAACTGTTGATTAACTGTATAACTTTTTTTGTCGCATATTTTTATAAAATATGTCATATATTTTTTTTGTTTTTTGCTGAAATGTAAAACATCATCGAAAAAAAATCAAATGCAAAACAACGATGTTTAAAAATCATTGACTCTTAATCATTGCTAGTTATTAAAAAAAAACTTTCATTGCAACTAATGGTTAGAGAAATATGAATCTATTTTATTGCATATTTTTATTATTTTTTGTTGAAATGTAAAAAGGACATCGAAAAAAAAAAAAAACACTGAATGCGAAACAACAACAATTAAAAGGTAAAGAAAAAAAAATGAAAGCAAATTTGAGATGTTTCAGAAACATCGAAAACAAAACATTGATAATAATTATAGAATTTTTTCCCAAATGAGATTAATCTTGCAACTTTTGATTAAACATGAAAACCTTTTAATGAGTATGCTTATCGTATATTTTTCTTTGACTTTCTTTGCTGGATTATAAAACATCGACATCGAAAGCAACATCGAACCCAAAACATCGATGTTGGAAAAACATCGATGTTCTTCCAAAAACATCGATGCTTCCAAAACATCGACATCGATGTCGCAGCCCTAGTCTGAACCTTCTTCAGACATAGTAATCACGCTATGCTGAAAACGTTCCATTACATTCTTGTATGTAAAAACTCCCTTGGAAGAACTAGCGGCAAAAACCAATCAACACTTAATCTCATATTTGTACATGTACACTGGCGGAAAAAAAAATCCCAACATTAAGAAAGACTTGTGTTTGATGAACGAAATTTTGTAGGCGTGTTTATACAACTGAAAGATGACATCGATTGAAATTTCGCGTTCCGCGTATAAGTGTGGCGCAGCTGGCGTCACTCAGAACATGCAAATAAGGCTTGTATTAAAAGCGTGTTGTGAAGCTCGTATGTATTATTTTTCCGTGAAATTTGGCGAAATGCGTTCATGTTAGCTAGGAATGCCTTTAAGAAGACGAAGAAGCCATTATCAACAGCTCACCGAGTTTAAATGAGGTCGTACACTTTGGCTACGAGAAGGTAGATTTTCATTTCTTGATATTGCAGAAAGACTTGGGTGGGAATGTTTCCACCATGCATGATTATTGGAAGCTATGGGCAAGGGATGGTACTACCTCAAGAAGATCGAGTTCCGAGCTGCCACGTGGCACGACTGAGAAGGAAGATCGCCGAATCTTGCGTACGGCTGTGGCGCATCGTACTGCATCTGCATCTGACATTCGAGCTGCAGTTGGTACCGTCGTGACCCAAGGAACGGTAAGAAACTGTTTACTTCAAGGACAGCTCCGAGCCAGGCAGCCTGCAGCCGGTATTCCATTCACTGCAAACCATTGCCTTTTCCGACGGCAGTAGTGCCACGACAGAGCTCACTGGAGGACTGGAGGTCGGAGTGGAGATCTGTTGTAATTTTTGATGAAAACAGATTCTGCCTTAGTGCCAGTGGTGGCTGTATATTGGTCAGAAGGAGGCCAGGTGACCGCCTGCATCCAAGCGGTCTACGGCCTAGACACACGAGACCCACACCTGGAGTTATGGTCTCTGGAGCAATTTCCTACGACAGCAGGGGCATTCTTGTGGTTATCCCAAACTCACTGACTGGAAATTTGTCGTCAGTCTGGTAATTTAACCAGTAGTACAGCCCTTCATGAGTAGCATTCAAGGGGGCATTTTCCAACAGAATAACGCTCGCCCTCACATCGCTGCTGTAACGCAAGGTACTCTACAGAGTGCTGACATGTTACCATGATTTGAAAAATCACCAGGTATGTCTCCAATTGATAACGTATGGGATATCATGTGGCGGCACCTCGAGCATCATCCACAGTCAGCAATGACGGTCCTAGTATTGACACAACAAGTGCAACAAGCATGGAACTCCATACTACAAAGTGACATTCGGCACCTGTATGACATAATGCATGCACGCTTGCAGGCTTGCCTTCAAAATTCTGGAGGTTACACCCTCTACTAAATTAACAAAATTTCACATTTGCACAGCATTTTCTTGAGCTTAAATTAGCCAGTGATCTAATCAATTAAACATGTTAACCAGACAATTGCATTACCCAAATTTCATTACTCTACAGAAATTTTTTCTTGGTGTTGGGATTTTTTTACCGCCAGTGTGTGTATACCAAATTTTATTCTAATTCATGCAGTAAGTTTTGAGGTAAAGTCGCCCCCAAAAAATGGGTCACGCAGATACACACTTACAAATTTTCCTTTAAAAAAATAAACGATAAAATTGAATTCAGCACATGTCAGAACGTCTAATTCTTCCAAATTGACAATTTTTCACTGATCCAATACTTTCTTTTACACATTATATGTAGAAGAAAATAAAAACATCTCTATTATTAAATAATATAGATTTGCTTTTCATCATGTAAGAAATTTTAACAAAAGCCAAGTTCCAAACATTGTAAATCTGTCTCTTTCATTTCATTGTTCTTCAACTTCTTTCTTAACACTTAAATTTTCTTTTCGATATCAATTAAACTTGTCTTGGGCTGCTAATTTATTCGTTTTAAAGTTGGTAGATAGCGAGTCAGGGTGAAATAAGCTATTGTAAATAAATAACGTACGCTTATTTGAAAACTATTTGTTTCTTGGAAACGCTCAAAACAGTTACAAGTCAAAAGGGTAAATTTTTTATAGTATTTTTCAAAAATTTTAGTTCATGCTATTGTTAACGCACACGTTCATCAACAGCAATTAACAATCTTTTGCTAATTTGGTGATAAAAAGCCTTTTCGTATGTTTTAATTTTTGGGACAAAGTATATCAATATTGGACCTTCTACATTTTTGTCTGACGACATTTGGACTGGCGGCATTTTGTGGACTGGTGACATTTTGGACCGGCAACATTTTGGCCCGCGACATTTTGGACCGGCGACAGTTTTGGCCGGCGACATTTTGGACCTGTGACATTTTTTCCCGGCGACATTTTGGACCTGCGACATTTTTACCCGGGACATTTTGGACCGGCGAATTTTTGCCCGCGATATTTTGGCCACGACATTCTGGCCCGCGACATTTTGGACGTATACCGTTTAAAAGTAAGATTTCATATTGATTTTGTATTGTAACGGACGACAACAGGGCCGTCGCGAAGCAAGTTCGGTTGGGGGGGTGTTGAGATTAAATTTGCCGACCGACTCCCAACGTTTTGCAGACTTATATGAGTGAATTTTGATCCGTGATTTTCAAACCAATCGGCTCCATAAAGCGAGTAAATTGAGGGTGTTAAGTTTCAGAAAAAAAAAAAAAAA
>JAXGGA010023368.1:0-13579 GCA_038373865.1 Uloborus plumipes | reverse complement strand
CAAGGGCCCACCTGTGATGACGTCATCAAAATGGCCGCTTTTACGGGTAAATACGCTTGTTTAACTCCCCCTAAAACTCCATCATAGATTCAAATATTGCAAAACTCAAATATATCATCTGAAAGCTCTTTAAAAGAGCTATTTAGAAAGATTTAATTTTTCTTTCTGAGGTCAAGGTCCCACCTGTAATGACGTCATCAAAATGGCCTCAAATGACGTCATCACAGGTGGGCCCTTGACCTTAAAAAGAAAAATTAAATCTTTCTAGATAGCTCTTTTAAAGAGCTTTTAGATGATATATTTGAGTTTTGCAATATTTGAATCTATGATGGAGTTTTAGGAGGAGTTAAACAAACGTATTTACCTGTAAAAGCGGTCATTTTGATGACGTCAGTACAGGTGGGACCTTGACCTCAGAAAGAAAAATTAAATCTTTCTAAATATCTCTTTTAAAGAGCTTTCAGATGATATATTTGAGTTTTGCAATACTTGAATCTATGATGGAGTTTTAAGCAGTTAAACGAACGTATTTACTTGTAAAAGCGGCCATTTTGATGACGTCATCACAGGTGAGCCCTTGACCTCAGAAAGAAAAATTAAATCTTTCTAAATAGATCTTTTAAAGCGCTTTCAGATGATATAGTTGAGTTTTGAAATATTCAAATCTATGATGGAGTTTTAGAGGGAGTTAAACAAACGCATTTACCTGTAAAAGCGGCCATTTTGATGACGTCATTACAGGTGGGACCTTGACCTCAGAAAAAAAAATTAAATCTTTCTAAATAGCTCTCTTAAAGAGCTTTCAGATGATATATTTGAGTTTTGCAATATTTCAATCTATGACGGAGTTTTAAGCAATTAAAGGAACGTATTTACCTGTAACAGCGGCCATCGTGATGACGTCATCACGGGAGTTCATGACCCCTGATCAAGTGTTTCCCGGCGGTTTTTTGTTCTTATGTACGTAAGCTCTGTACAAAATTTCACACTGGTATCCGGAAGTGAAATATTTCGGCTGTTTTTGTAGCTAACTCCACAAACTACTATAAAAATTCAAGAGACCGTAGAAAATGTTTTCCTCTCATTGTTTTCTTTAATGATGAAAAGTGGCTGCGATTGGGGCCTAAAAGTGAGGGGAGGGGATTTTGAAAGCTATGCCCTTGATTTTAGGATACCTTTTGGTGACATAAGAAAGAGAGGCTTCGGAGGCTCTCTCCCATAAATGCTTCAGAATTGTTGTTTTAAAAACGCAGTTTCAATATAGTTTTGGCAGTAACTGGGGAATGAAGAGGAGATTTAACCCTTTGTGCCCCGACGGCAGGGATGACCATACCCCCAAGCTCAATGGCGCAAATTCCCCCCCCCCCTTAATTTTTCACAACCCTTTGTGCTTTTTATTTTTTATTTTTACAACTCTTTTTTATTAAATTTATTTTTTAAATATTATGTATTTATTTATTTAAATATTATGTATTTATTTATTTAAATATTATGTATTTATTTATTTAAATATTATGTATTTATTTATTTAAATATTATGTATTTATTTATTTAAATATTATGTATTTATTTATTTAAATACTATTTATTTATTTTTTTAAATTATAGCTATTATTTTTTTATTTTTTTATTCATTTTTTAAAAGTACGAATTATGATCGGAATACAATCGCTTTTGTTTTCTTCGAGACATTCCAGGCACACACACAGGAAATAAATAAATGAAAAATTATGATAATGAAATGAAAAAAATAATTTAAATTAAAAAATTAAATAAATGAATAACTTTTATTTTCAAAAAATCAGAAAAAAATTAAATTAAAAAAATAAATTAATAAATAATTTAAATAAATAAATATATTAATTAGTTTTGAAAATCCCCCCCCCCAATTTTGATGGCGCAACTTGCGCCATAATCCCCCCCCCCCCTGTGGGCACCCCTGCCCGACGGGATTCAGAAGTTCCGCTTTTATTAAATTAGTATTATGAATCCAACATGGCTGGACTCATGTTGAAGCTTTTAAGTACCACCAGGCCCGTGCTCAGGATTTCATAAAAGGAGGGGTTTTCATGCTTTTTCATCCTTATTTGCGTTGTTAGGAGGAAAACACACCAGTGTTTCGGTTTGGAGCATTGCAGGGGGTGGGGGTCACAACATTCCCCCCTCCTCCGAAGCCTTAATTTTAAATCGTGTTACCAATCCAGTACGGTATTTTATTTTCAAAGGATTATATAAAATATCATCCTGAGATTGATAAAATATACATGTAACTAGGTGACCCGTGCGGAATTCCGCAAAAAAAAAAAAAAAAAAAACCTCTAAACTTAAAATTTAATACGACAATTTTAATTGGCTTCATTTGCACAACATCGCCATCTACTGCCGTCGTTCTGACAACTTTTCAAAGAGATCAAAGACACGTTCACTTTTACAACTACTACAAAAGTGATACCCTATATTAAAATCAAATACCCAAGGCTACTACTAAACTAAATACTAACGTTATCGCAAAACTACCATAGTATTTTGAAACAATAAAAGTTACAATTAAGGTTTACCGAGCTAAGCCTTGGCTTGAAATGTCGCATTTAAAATTGATTTGAACAACAATGAAACGATTTTGACAGTTGAGCAAAAAATTTAACTTTTTCAAACTTCAATCGCTTATAAGTCGCTTAAACGTGGATTTTCGAGATTCTCGTTACGCGGCGCTAGCGGAGAAACGTTCTAAAGAACGCATTTTTTTTAATCTTTCGAATGAAATCAAAATGGAGACGATACGACAATTATTTCGCTAGATAGAGTCAATTTTGTGCCCAAAAATTGAAGTTCGAATAAAAAACGAACCGACACTTTTTAGAGGGTGGGTCTAATTTTCGTCAATAGCCCGCGGGATAAGCTTCAAAATCATAAATTTTCTTGCAATTCGATAAAGAAATGAGCGAGTTTCGACCGGGTATAGGATTCGGCTTAGAGAAATAATATATGGAGATGATTTTTACGATGCCCTTCCCCTCAGAAGCGAAATTTTGCATGCGTTAGTGACTGCAATAGGATGAAGTCGAAAATTCATGCAATTTGACGTCAGAGGTTGTGCGGATTTTAGAGTTTGGTAGATTTCGAGGACATAAAATAGCGATAATAGTTTCGATTTATTAAAACAAAATAGTGATGCAAACAAATTAATAGAAAGCATAATTGCAGTTTTTCACTTTTATTTTACGCAACTATAGATGGAAACAATACTAAATATTAAAATGTATGTAATGAGAACGATATTATAATAGAAACTGAGAAATTCTTTTCCGAAAATGTTCGTAGCTCTGATAAATTTGTAATATGTTTTGAAACTTTGAAATGTAATATTGATTTAAAATCTTTTAAATTTTATAAATATCCATTCAGGCTATTTCTCAGCAATTCAACTTAGTTTTTTAAAATTAACTTTGAAAATGTTTTAAAAAAATAAAGCGTTTCACACAAAATTTTACATTAAAGCTAGTTTACGTCAAACGTGCATTTTGTTATTTGGCTTATTATTTTCTCGATGGGAGGGGTTTAACCCTCAAAACCCACCCCTTGGGTACGGCCCTGAGTACCACTCCTTGTTCTTCGCTGAGAGGCCTACAGATGGTAATTGCAATCGGAAACAGTTTTCTCAGGGGCCCAAAGGCGTAGGGGGCCTTAGACCCTACTGATTTTCAAAATTTTCTAAATTAATTTGGGACATAAAGGCTTCATCGATGTGCTCACTCTCGGCAATTCTTTGAAGCTGAAGGGGCCCTACTCTGAAACTTCCTGGAACTTCCAGTGACGTCTATTACTCCCTGACGACAAGCAAGAATAGCCGAAAAAGTAGGCTCTTGTCAAATTTTGTGCTACTCTGAAAGCCCTAATGTGCCCAAGCGAGAATTTTCTCTCCTTCTACCGCGTATCGAGAAGGAAAAACGATTGACCAATCAAATGACAGTATTTTTAGTATATCTCACTCGCGTTAGATCAACATTCGTGCGTGCATTTTGCTTTAACTTTCTGGTTTAGCTTAGCCTCCGAAATAGATGGCAAAAAGATTCGAGAGGCAAATATTAAAAGCATTCGGGCAGATTAAGGTGTTGTGTTTCAGGAATTTAAAAATATTACAGTTTTAAATCGCAATTAGTACATCTTTTCAACACATACGAGCATACAAGCGTAAGCGAAGTAAAGTGTCGAAATACATTATACGAATTCATTTCAATGTATCAAATGATTCGACTAAACATGAAAAAATTTATAAATAATTTTAAAAAATAAAACTAATATTTAAAAATATTTGTTAAATTAAATTATGTAACTTCATGACTTTGTTCTCAGCGATATTTTGACTTTATCGCAATAATAGTTTTAAATTCAGGCTTTAAGTAAAACTCCCCTTTTTGCGTTACTCGTTTTTGTTTTCGCAATAATAGTTGTATTTTCAGTCCTTAAATGCTAAGTAAAGAAAAATCACATGTCTGGGCAGGGCAAAAAAAGACCTAAAATCCATCTAAAGTTTTTTAAATGGGGAAATTTCATATCGCACTATGACAAGATAAAAAATAAATTTAAAAATACTCTTTCGAAAACTTAAAATCCAAAATATTTTAATACTTCATTATATTGTTTTTATTTGGGGGGGGGGGGCAGCACATAAAGCTCGAGCTCAATGTCCTGCAAAGTCGTGCCCTGTGTCTAGGTATCACTTTTCAAAACGTGTATTAAAAAAAAATGTTGTTTGAGAGGGGTAAAAATTACTGCATGTGCTGCGCTTTTTGCAATGATTTTGATAGACTAAATTTTGCTTTTCACGATATTTTGGGCTTTTCGCAATAAGATATATATATATTCACTCTCTAAATATTAAGTACAAGTCCCTATTTTTGGGGCAATGCATAAGAGAAAAATGGAGATCCTAAATCACATGTCTGCGGATCTTTTTTCCAAAATGCATTTAAAACACTTTTTGTTTGAGAATTGAAAGAAACAAATTCATGTTTTATGCTTTTGCTATTATTTCAAGACTTGAAAAACGATTATTCAATTATTCTGTGAGGAAAAATTAAACTTAAATACGATACGATAAAAACGAAATGCTCCCCCCTCCCCTGGTAGAAAATAGAATTTGAGTAAAGAGCTCCTTTTACTAAAGGAAATGTATCCCTCCCCCTTGTGATGGACATCCTGATTAAGTAAATATATAAATTCAAGTTTTGGGCATGCCTTAAAGTAATTTCAATTTGCAAAATTTTGGCCAATTTCTCAGTAAAATAAGATGATTATAGATAATCAGCAAAGTTGCAGAATTCCAATTACTGCCGAAAAACGGATGCCTCTCCCAAATTCAAACTCAAAATAAAGAAAACATCTTGACTCTTAATGTAAAAACATACTAAACCACATTTTCAGAACTTAAAAACATTATGGCACACTCCGCGTTGATAAAAAATGGAATAAACAAACAGCTTCTCACTGCCGAGGAAGGCATCTCACGTCTTCTTACCCTGTCGTGAACTTCTCAGCGCGATTCTAGATACCTTAAATTAGAAGTGGCTTTGAGATTAGCGATTATTCGTGTCTCACGAGATGTGACGTCACGGGGCAGAAAAAACCCGTATTCTCGGTATCGACTATATTGACGATACAATGAGAGTAGGGCCCAAGGGGAGAAAAAAAAGAAAAGCTTTTCGGCTGTGCTTGGTGATGTAAAGGAAAAGGTAAGACGGGGTTTTCCCCTTCAAAAAACTCTCAAATTGGTGTTTTGAAAACTCAAATTTTAATCATTTTTTGCAAACTTTGGGGTTTCAGTTCTTTGACGAAGATTTTGCAAAGTTTAAGCATAAAAAAGTTATTTCAAGCTATTTTTGGGTGACTTAAAGAGGATTAAAGGAGTTCAGATGTTCTCCCCCATAAAACATTTTTTGTGCTGATCTTTTTTTGAAAATAGAAACTGCGGAATATCATAAAGAAACGTCCTGTTACACGAACACGATTACTAGTTTTTCTATATTGGAATTTTAATCACAAAATATACCATTTTTAAACGAATCAGCTTTTGCAAAATGAAATTCATGAAAGATTTTGAATAGTCAAGGCATATAAAGAGCTGTTCAGTTAAGTATTATTTTCTTTTATTTGCCCCCCCCCCCTCCCCCAAAAAAATATTTAAAAAAATAACGTTACCAAACATATATATATATATATATTTTAATTTTAATTGATTCGTGTTTACTTTTGTCAATCATGCGTATGCGTACCTTCTCATTGGCTCACATACTTATCCCCGTAACCGTGGATATCGGGGGAGGGGGAAGGAGAGGGGGCCGAATTATTGTACGCTTGTCCTCAATTTTTCAGTCGGACCGGCCCTACCAAGATCGTCTAAAATTGTGTCTCAGAGTTTCAGTCTTTAAAAACTACCAAGGGCCTCATTCTTTTCTTTGAAGTTTCCAAAGATAGCGTAAAATCGCGCTCTAGAAACTTAGATTTCGTAATTTTTTCAATATTGTGTCTCCCTTCCTCCCACGGGTGGATTTATGAGGAGGGGCACGGGGGGTGGGGAGCAATGCCCTGCAGATTTGGAATGACTCAATGTAGTAGCAAGTAGCATCACATTTTTCAATGTTTTAACACTCAAAATCACGATTTATTATTTTTTTTTAAATAATTCAGAAGTGAAAAATGAAGAGAAGAATTTCCTTTTTTGTCGGGGGGGAGGGGGAGGATTGAATGCAAATTGCAAGGCTGTCATTGAGGTGCTAAAATTTCGTCTAAAATGACTACTTTGAGGTGTAAACAGTTAGTTATAAGTTAAATTAAAATGTGAGATAAATTAAAATATAGGATAAAACGAACTATTCGTTCAGCTGCAACACCTGCAATAATCAATGATTTTTTTAACGTACAAAAAGCTAGAATAAAGAACCTGTTTTTTGTTGTTTTTTTTTTTTTTTATTATTTTGCACTAACCTTCTGCTCTCGTCTTTTAATTTATTTCCCTTTTTCAAAATGTTCACTTCCAATTTGCGCGATTTCAGGAGTTGATATTTTGGGTATGAAGAAGATTTTAAAGAATCTTCGGTTTGCATATGTTCAATTGAATATGGCTGATTTGAGCTAAATGCTATTGTAAAACCAGTGCTAGGCTTGAAAGTTTTTGTACAGCAAACTACTGTTAAATGTAGTAGTTTACATTATGTTTAATGTATACTGGAGTGATATTTAACCAAAAAGTACAAAAATATTCCAACTTTTAAAACAAACAGAAAGTAAAAGAAGTGTGGAATTAACCCATTAATGCCTAGCGTCCCTTCTTAGGGACAGTCCAAAAAAAAGTCTGAATTTCCCCAAAATGAACATTTCAACTAAATAATAGTGTTCAATTAGTACCTCGGTATTGCTTCAATTCGTTATTAACAGATTGCAGCATATAACCATTGTAAAGTGTGTTCTGTATTGTATAGCAGTCTTAATATGATCTTTATCAAAAATGACATCGTTCACAATCTCAAGAAAAAAAGCTAAGTTTTCAGAGTTATTTCCAGCTTCCCAGTTTATGTTAATTGCTGCTTTTATTTCTTCTTATAAAATGTCTTTTTAAATATTATATCGTAGGCAGAAAAAAAAATTAGTAAAAAATGTACCCTCTGGGGTCTATAGTAACTTTTAAGGGACGATTTTTCTTTCCTTAATAAAAAAAATATTTTTTACATAGTATTTATTTTTTATTTTTCCTGTCCATTAAACACTGTTTGTAACCAGTGTACAAAATATCTTTGGGGGAAAAAATGTCAAGCTTTAATGGGCTAAAGCAATGTATAGATAGCAGTAAGTTACCGCCCATATTGGAATGACCCAATTGGCGGTGTATTAAATGTGTTGCTAAATCTTCGTTTTAGGAAAGGAATAGGGATCTCGATCCCTTACAGTTCAAAAGAAAATTTCAGATTCTGCAGAATCATACATTGCAAGGAAAATATTCGAATAAAAAGGAAAGACGAAGGAGATGTATTTCGGCATGAAAATTTTGCACATTTCTTGCAAGATCGCTTTACTTTTCGATAAAATGTTTTTTTTTTTTCCAACTGTGTGTTTGCTTTAAATATTCTTTTTAAAATTCTTTTAACCGTTTTCAGGGGAGAAAAATATGTAATCAGAACTAATAGTTATAACTGTACTTAATGCATTCGGAAAACTTTCTTCTTTTTTTTTTTTTTGAGAAAGAGAACAAGAAATAAATACTATTGGAAACAAAATGCATTCCAAATATCTGAGCGTTTTGATTAATTGAAAAATGGACAGATGAAGCTTTATTGTATTGAATAGTTTTAATGCTCTCCATTAGTGCTTTTTAGCAAAAGAAGACTTTTTTAATGTATGGAAGTAAATCAACAAAATATAAGCTTGAAAATTAAGTTCACATTTGACACCATTTGATCAAAAATAAATAAGGATATGTCGGATATGATGAGAATTTTAATTGTTGGTTGAGTTTTGCAATATTTAGTTTCAAGTATTTAAAAAACTGCACTTAATATACAATTTTTCGAAAGAAAGAAAAAAAATGTATTGTCGTCTATGTTGTCATTACCTCCTCTGCTTCTTTTTTTAAACTCTTAACATATATTTATCAGAAAAAAAATAATTTCATTTTACTTTAGTAATTCTTATAGTGCTGCTGAATACGATCTGAATGTTTCAAATACTTTTGAACAACAGAAAAAGTATGCTTAAAATAATCCTCAATATAGTTTTAAAAAACTAAAAAATACGCTTTTAGAGTAAATCAAACTGAAAAGAAGATTTTCAAATCTATTGAATATCCCCTATGTTTACATGCACTTATGATGCCTCCACATGTAATATAGTTTAGCCTTTAGTATTAATAATAGTATTAAATATACCAGCGGGTGACCGAGCTCCGCTCGAGGAAAATAGGTATCGAAGCTAACTCGAAGATTTAAATTTTCAATTGTGATTTATCAAAACAATACATGCCATAAGAAAATTTGTGAAACCATTGCTGAAAAGATAACCGGTTAAAGTGCACCATTGTAAACTATTCTAAACAAAGTTAGAGTTTGGAAAGGGAACTATTCTATACAAAGATAAAGTTTGAAAAGTCATAGGAAATAAAATGTATTTGATAATAAAAAATTATACAATTAAAGAAATGGTACAAAATGGTACCCAATTCTGGGGCGATTTTCGACTTGGCAACCATTCCTACCCCATTATTACCCCTAACGTGTACCAAGGGACCGAGCCCGCTCGGTTAAAAAAAAGAGGTTTGTAAACTCGTGTTTTTTCTAAAGTGCGAAGTACTTATTTAGATAAACTTGAAAAACATTTTTGAGCCTTTGGTTGCAATTACGCATTCAAAACAGCCGTAATTTATTTTTAAAAACACAACCCTATTTAATCCATGCTCACCATAAAATCAAACCTAATTTCATTTCATTTGGCGCCGAAGGCGCGGGAGGTTTTGATGCGAATGGATGCAGAGTCTCTGTTCTCCAGTACGCATTTGGTTCGAGTTGGTTTTGACTTTCACTTCACTTCACACTCCAGGTCCCCCCCCCCCCCCCCGTGCATACCACAACTCGATTTTTAACTGGGATGGGGCCCTGAAGAGCGCTCTGTTCATTTTTGAAGAAGGCGCAAGGACCGAGTAAACCCTTGGCCCAGCACACCCCAGAAGTTTCGTTTCAGTTGGAGGATTTTGTGACCACGAACATTTTTAACGTCCCCCAGCAACCATTAATGAAGACGGTGGATCTTTGATCGGCGGCTAAATGATCGACCCGAGACCCTCCGGTTACGAGTCCGACGACTTACCGATTGGACTACCGCGGCCTCAGGCCCCTATATAGACGAGCCGACGCATCAAGATTACCACTTTGAATCCAGCGCGGATGTGAGGATTGTCTTTTCTGGCCAGTTATCGCTTTTTGGTAACTTTTTACGTAAATTTAACCAAGCTTGGCAATGTCCCGAAACTTTACTCTGGTAACCCTAATTCCTCAACAATGAAAAATAAAAGTAAAAGTTAATGAGTTGGATCCAAAGTGGTGAAACTTAAGCTTGATGCGTCGGCCTGTCTATATAGCGGCTCTACCGCGGCCCAAACCCAATTCTAACTTTATTTTGATCGATCTCTTTTAAATTTCAAAAACAATAACAATTCTAACGTGTTGCCAAAAATTATTTGCCAAATACCATAAAAATATAAATTTACGCTGATGTGATTAAATATGAAATCCATTGTTAAAACGTGGTTGCTATGAAACAGTATAACAATAAGAGTAATCATAAAGAAAATGGCGTAGTAAGAAATCTTCTCAAACTTTTAATGAATCCTATCTGTAACTCCGAACTTTTCGACCGTAGCGCTTCGAAACCGGCGCCAATCGATTCCTCGTGGCCAAAAACCCCAGACCCCCAAGTTTACCGGAGTTTATTAATTCTGGAGCGATTTTCGACTTGGCAAACATCTCTCGTATTATAGTATAGGATTACTTTTATGTTTCCAAAGAACCTTAATTTTATCTTTTATTTAGAGTTACATAACGACTGAAACACTTATAATACTTCAACATGTAATACAGTTTAGCCTTTAGTATTAATGATACTATTAAATATATTATTACTTTTATGTTTGTAAAGAACGGGAATTTTATCTTTTCTTCAGAGTTAAGGCCCCCTATATATACGAGCCGGCTCATCAAGATTAAGTTTCACCACTTTGGATCCAGCGCGTGTTTGTGTGTTTGAGTGATTGTCTTTTCTGGCCAGTAATCGCGTTTTGGTAATTTTTCACTGTGAGCAATTATTAGCGGCACGTGGATTTGGCAAAGCTTAGCAATGTGCCAAAACTTTTTTCTGGTAACCCTACTCCGCAACAATGAAAATTTGGAAGTAAAAGTTAAGGAATTGGATCCAAAGTGGTGAAACTTAATCTTGATGCGTCGGCCTGTCTATATAGCGGCTCTATTCAGAGTTACATACTTTCTGACAAACAAACAAACAAACAAACCCGCATGTGAAACTAATAAAAGCGTATTAATAAAAACTTATTTTTTATATTGCATTTTTAGCAGTATTTTTTATTATTTTACTTTAATGGAGGATTCTTTTTAACACAGACATGTTTTAATCTTTTTAACCGACTTCAACAAAGGAGGAGGTTATACAATTCGTCGGAGAATTTTTTTTTTTTTTTGTATGTTATAAGATTACTCGAAGATGCCTGGACCGATTTCAAAAATTCTTTTTTTGTTAGAAAGGTCTTTCTTTCCGATTGGTCCCATCCTCTCGTGGTCCGGGTTCGATAATGGGAACCTGTAGAAATCTTTCGAAAAAGAAATTGGGATCACAGTAATCGTAATAATGACCATTTTGAACGCCAGGCTTCTCTGGATTGTATAATGAAATTCCTTTCTATGGTCTTTATGAAAATTTTAAACCGAGTATCTTTCTATGTCCTGCTTTTTTCTCCTGAACTCCAACGAACTGAAAGTCGTACCAGGTACTGATTGATTCGTAATATTTCAGGTTTTATTAGTCTTAATTTACATAAGGTTTGATAAAGGAATTCTGAAGAAAGTGAGGAAAATCTCCAAATGTTTGCTCAAATTTAAAGCGATTTGTCCTAAATGATTAAATATGAAATTCATTGTTACAGAACGTGATTGATATAAAACAGTTATTATAATGATCATGAAAATTTTGAATGAAGGCTTAACTGAAGCAAACATGAAACTCATTAGCGGGCCACGTATGCAATACGTCGTGAAATTTTATGAACTGCGAGAATCTAGTGTTGTTTTGAAATATAAATTAGTTGAAAAGCCGTTAATATTTAGCCTTTAATTAAACTAGTACACAAATAAATACCAGAGAATAACAAGGATTATTTTTTAGTGTCAATTGTTTAAAATTTTAGACGCGTTGATACTTTCTTTCTTTTTTTTTCTTACATAGTTTATTTTATGAAGCATTTACTTAAGAAAATTAGGTGAAGTTTTGCAATGGAAACATTACCTACATTTACACTAAAAAGAATAAAATAAAAACATTTTTGAAAAAAAAAATTGAACCGACTTCGGAACTTCACTCAGCAAATGCTCTAAAAAGTAAAAAATAATTTTATTCTTTGAACACCATCGATACTACATTTAAACATAAGTTTTGAAGTCGGCGCAAAAACTATAGGTAAAATGATGTTTACTATGAGCGATTCCATACCAAATCACCGAATGGGGGTCGCACGACCGACTCGGATTTTTTTTTAATTTGGTACACAGATTGATGGTATAGAGGTATGAAAAAGCCCAAAAGGAAAGTTACCTGCTCCACTTATTTTCTGAGATACATGCCCTCAAAGTTTGTCCGCCACTTCAAAATACTAAAAAAGTGATGTTATTTAATAATTTTTTATAAAAAATCGTACTCATGCAAAATAAAAGTGTTAGATATCTATGGAAACTAGTTACTCCAGGCATTCTGAAAAAAAATACTAGAACGTTCATAATGAAAATTGCCAAGGTACAGGGCTCTTTGAAGTTGTCACCACAAAAACTTGATTTTGCAGATTTTGCTAAAATTCAGGCATTTATTACAAAAAAAGGCAAACAAAACCAAAGGTTTTCTCACTTTCTGGTAGTGTACAGGTCCTCCCTGTAAATTGCTACGCAATAAATTTTTTGGGTTTCTCACTCCTTCTTGGAAATATTTTAGCTTAAAAATAAGCCATAAGGCAAAAAATGCGTTTTTGGCCATCTTGGCAGCCATTTTTCTCATAAAGGGGGAGCAGTAGAAACTTTAATTTTTTTTTTAAACAAGCCACTGATATGTTAGCTATTCACAGGAAAAGAGTTTACTTTTGGTTATTTCTCCCATTAAGAGATATCCTGCTGACAGTATATGCATGTTTTTCGCGACGACCATATGCTTTTGTTCCCCCTCTCATGGACTTAAAATTAATTAAACCAAAAAATAATTATATATTTATTATTAGCTGTATTATCTACTCAATATGTCATGAAATTTAATTTATTAAATCATTGAACAATAAATTAGATAATTGATGAAAAAAAAAAAAAAGTATTTATCTGATGCCTGAGCATTATGCATTCATAATTATAAAGCACTAAATACATTCTTGAGAAATTAATTAACATAAATGAGCTCTAAATAGTTATATTATAAGCAATACCCAATCTTTTGATTGGGATAGTCCTGTTTTTAATTGAAGAATTTCTTGAATATCACATGAATATCAGGAAAATAAATGAGGTCTTTTCGTTTGATGTAGGATACTTTATGACAAATTTCATTTGATGGGCTACTAACTGAGCATGGTGATAAAGAGCTATTAATTTCACCATCGAATTCCATTTTACCTTATTAACAGTTAAATATTTATAAAATAATTAAATAAATAATTTAATATAAAGCCATGCTTGAAATATTAAAATTAGTGCAACTAATTTATTCCCATACTGATCTTTACAAAACTGACATGTGTTGAGCACTGATAAGAACTGACAAGAATAAGTTTACT
>JAXGGA010023367.1:0-13580 GCA_038373865.1 Uloborus plumipes | reverse complement strand
ATTTTTTCAAGAAATTCTTTAGTACCTACCCCTTTATACCCTTGTTCTTTGTTGCAGTATTATTTTGTAGAAAATAGAAATGTACGCTTTTATAGTATCTGTGAACTAGTATTTTAGTGAGTAAACTTATTCTTGTCAGTTTCTTATCAGTGCTCAACACATGTCCAGTTTTTGTAAAGATCAGTATGGGGAACAAATTAGTTGCAACTAATTTTAATTCTTCAAGCAATGGCCTTTATATTAAATTATTTATTTTAATTATTTTATAAATATTTAACTGTTAAATAAGGTAAAAATGGAAATTCGATGCTGAAATTAATAGCTCTTTATCACCATGCTCAGTTAGTAGCCCATCAAATGAAAATTTTGTCATAAAGTATCCTACATCAAACGAAAAGGGCCTCATTTATTTTCCTGATATTCCATGTGATATTTCAAGAAATTCTTCAATTAAAAACCAGGTGTACTCCCAATCACAAGAATGGGTATTGCTTATAATATAACTATTTAGAGCTCATTTATGTTAATTAATTTCTCAAGAAAGTATTTAGTGCTTTATAATTATGAATGCATAATGCTCAGGCATCAGAGAAATACTTTTTCCTTGTTTTTCATCAATTATCTAATTTATTGTTCAATGATTTAATAAATTAAATTTCATGACATATTGAGTAGATAATACAGCTAATAATAAATATATAATTATTTTTTTGGTTTAATTAATTTTAAGTCCATGAGAGGGGGAACAAAAGCATATGGTCGTCGCGAAAAAACATGCATATACTGTCAGCAGGATATCTCTTAATGGGAAGAAATAACCAAAAGTAAACTCTTTTCCTGTGAATAGCTAACATATCAGTGGCTTGTTTTAAAAAAAATTAAAGTTTCTACTGCTCCCCCTTTATGAGAAAAATGGGCTGCCAAGATGGCCAAAAAACGCATTTTTTGCCTTATGGCTTTTTTTTTAAGCTAAAATATTTCCAAGAAGGAGTGAGAAACCCAAAAAATTTATTGCGTAAGCAATTTACAGGGAGGACCTGTACACTACCAGAAAGTGAGAAAACCTTTGGTTTTGTTTGCCTTTTTTTTGTAATAAATGCCTGAATTTTAGCAAAATCTGCAAAATCAAGTTTTTGTGGTGACAACTTCAAAGAGCCCTGTACCTTGGCAATTTTCATTATGAACGTTCTAGTATTTTTTTTTCAGAATGCCTGGAGTAACTAGTTTCTATAGATATCTAACACTTTTATTTTGCATGAGTACGATTTTTTATAAAAAATGATTAAATAACATCACTTTTTTAGTATTTTGACGTGGCGGACAAACTTTGAGGGCATGTATCTCGGAAAATAAGTGGAGCAGGTAACTTTCCTTTTGGGCTTTTTCATACCTCTATACCATCAATCTGTGTACCAAATTTAAAAAAAATCCGAGTCGGTCGTGCGACCCCGATTCGGTGATTTGGTATGGAATCTCTCATAAGCAAGAAACGAAAAAACGTGAAATTGATCAGCGATTGAAAGTGGCTTAAGTACACGGTTTCCTGCACAATTAAAAGGTTAAAAAACTCAAATATGATGGTGATAAGTCAGGAAGAAGAAGAAAATGCACAGTTAACACATCTAGAGACCAGAAAGTGGTCAAAAAGCGAGTTTAACGAAATCCTAATATTTCAATGAGAAAGGTTGCTAGAGGGGTGATAATCAGTACAAAAACCACTCGTTTGATGGTAATAGTTGAGCTTGGTCTTCTCCCTTACAAAATTAAAGAGACTTAAAAGCTAGCAGCAAAGAACAAACGCACAAGACTTCGAAAGAGGAAAGAACTGTTAAGGCGGACCGCAGATGATCGATGGAAAACATTGGTCTTCACAAATGAGAAACTTCTCAATTGAACAAATTCAAAATAGCCATAATGATAGAGTTTGGTCAGCAGAAGCACCTGGAACTTTTTGAATTGTTGGCGGCGTCAACTACCCCTATCTGCAATGGTTTGGGGTGGGATATGTGCTAGTGGGGAAACACCACTTGTTTTTGCTGATCAAGGAATAAAAAATAATCAGCAAACATACCGCTAACTCATTTTGGAAGACGTTGTCTTACATTGGTTGAAAAAGTTCCTCGAAGACCAAAGATGGACCTTCCAACACGATTTTTCTCAAAAGACACTCAAGATTGATGCAAGACATTTTTTCCGAACTTCATTGGAGCTGAAGAATGGCCCCCCGTATTCCCCAGATTTGAGCCCAATGTATTATTCTGTTTGGTCCATCTTGGAGACAAGGGTGTGTACTAAACCTGATAAAACTTTGGCATCCCTATAAACATTCTTAGGGAAAGAAAGGGATAAAATATCAATGAGCGAGTTGCGGCCCGTAGCCGAAAATTTTGTGACACGTCTAAAGCTCTGTATTAATTCTAACGGTAGCCAGTTTGAAAACGTTTAAATATATTAGACAAAATAATGTATTCATACTTATTTTGAAGTTTGTAATGATAAATTTTCTATCAAGTCTTGGACCTCCCCCTTCTCAAAGTTCTAGCTACGTGCCTGATTGATCAGTGCTTAACTTCTTCGGGTTCAGATTGGACAACTCCTGTGGTGGTGGGTATTGGTGCACGTAGCTGGCAGGGCCGTCGCGAAGCAAGTTCGGTTGGGGGGGGGGGGGTGTTGAGATTAAATTTGCCGACTGACTCCCAGCGTTTTGCCGACTTATATGAGTGAATTTTGATCGGTGATTTTCAAACCAATGGACTCCATAAATCAAATAAATTGAGGGTGTTAATTTTCAGAAAAAAAAAAAAAATGTAACATTAAAAAAAAAGTCATGATGCATTATGAATGCACCTCAATTTCACGACATTAACACTGGTTCATCAACCATATTACTCTGAAATTTTATAAAAAATATAGGATATAACTTCGCTTGCACACCCTGGCTTTTAAGAGTGTGCAGAGTTGTCGGGCGTCATTTTAGACGTTAAAATAAAAAGCTTTTTTTGTTAAGACGCAATTTCAAGTTATTTCTGTAAGGAAGGACCACTAAGAACTTGTTTGATTTGTGGATGCTCGTCGACAAAGTTTCGAAATAGAAGCTCTTTAAACGCATTTTTGATTGTACATGAAAAATGTTTTGATATTGACGTCTTAAAACGCAATTTCGGACTATATGCTGACGCTTTAGGGAAGGAGGTGGTTGCTCTCTTCGGATGTGTTTGTGTGTGTGTGTGCGTATTATTATTATTTTTTTTTATTAGCTACTAGCAGTACCCGCACGGCGATGCCCGTGCAAAAAATGTAAAGAAAGTCAACTGAATAAATTTAAATTCACTCCACCCTCTTAAGTAAAATTATTATATTCTTTAATTCAAATGTGCACCACGACCTTTTAAAATATATTGATGACACTTTTAATGCCATTTCAGTTTGTAGTGTTCAATGCGAGGATTATTTTAGTTTTAAAGACTTTTTTCTTCTTTTCGTGTGTGTGTGACGAACTTATTTATTTTTAGCGAAATTTTTACGTTTCAATGGAACTTTTGACACAACTGTAGAGCCAAGATTTTCGAAAACTCTCAATGACCACAGCAATATTGCCCTTGAAATTTAATATCTCCCCAAAAACAACAGTGTTGTAAAAAAATCCCCCGCCAAGAAAACCTTAAATACTCAGCCTTAAAAAGTTATGATATCGAGTTTTCCCGCCAAGTTTGTGCCAAACTACAACTAACCTGTATGTATAGTTCTTTTAAATTGTTTTCAGTTTTGCCAGGCGGGAAGCTTTGTCTTGTGAGGTGGTTGCTTAATGAGTAAAAACTTCCCGCCTGGCAGGACTGAAAACAATTTAAAAGAACTATACATACAGGTTAGTTGTAGTTTGGCACAAACTTGGCGGGAAAACTCGATATCATAACTTTTTAAGGCTGAGTATTTAAGGTTTTCTTGGCGGGGGATTTTTTTACAACACTGTTGTTTTTGGGGAGATATCACATGTTTTTGCATTAATATTATTTCTTTGCCTGTTTTTTTTTCTCTTCAAAATTTACTTTGCATGTGTTTTTTTCCCTTCAACATTTTTCTTGGCGGTCCGACATCTGTGGTTTTCTTGGCGGCATGCATTTGGTGCAAAAGTTCAAGGATCTTCTTCAGTCTGGGATAAATTTGAAATCAATCACAATGTACCACCCGAACCGACGCAAAACAAAGCTAGTTGCTAACAATACTACGATTAAATTAAAAGTTAAAAAAAAAAACCCCAACCCTTACTGCCGATCTCATATTAACCCATTAATGCCTGACATTTTATTTTTCAACGATACTTTGTATACTGGTTACAAATAGTGTTTAATGGACAGGAAAAATAGTTAAAAAATTATCATGTAAAAAATAAATTTTTTATTTAAGAAAGAAAAATTGTCCCTAAAAAGGGACGCTAGGCACCAGAGGGTACATACTTTTTTACCAAAATTTTTTTTTCTTCCTACGATGTAATATTGAAAATGACAATTTATAAGAAGAAATAAAAGTAGCAATTAACATAAACTGGGAAGTAGATTCAGAGAACAAGGAAATATTGGTGTTGTTGAGTATGAAAGTCAGCAAAACATTTGTTCTGCAAACCTACGTATTGCATTTGCTGCATTCCGATAAGGTCTTTTACTTCAATGGGCACATCTTACCTGAGTCTTATTTAAAACAATATAACAACTAGCCCCATAATACCTAACTCAACTCTCTTGAGCTCAATGCATGTTGTACAGCAGCTTTTAAAATAAAAATGAAGAGCGGCTACCACCATTTTTTAGAGTGGATCAAAAACCGGTAGTTCCCGATATTTGATGCATGGGATCTTTTTCCCTATGCAACGTTTGTATTGAGCAACCATATATATTTGGTTCATCAATTTCAATTACTTTCTTTTCGCTGTTGGACAATCGCTTAGCCTTTACAATAGGATAAACTCCATGAAGATTCAATGCAATAGTTATGACATTGCTATTATTCCACCGAACCAACGTAATATTATTTTACCTGTCATCGACATTTATTCAAAACTTCCTCTCTTTTCTTTTTTGAACAACGTAACTTCAGTTCATGAGCATTTTTTAATCCGATTCTTGCACAAAACCTTGCTGAGACAAATAATCACGTAGGAGCGCAAGAGAAGTAAATAAATTCTCACAGTAGAGATCAAAATTGGCATGCTCAGGGAATTCTGAAATTAAATCTGCAACCCCCCCCCCTTTTCCCAAACAACAGACACATATGCAATCCTTGAATTCTTCATCAAGGTGAAATGCTAAGCTTCTGAAACAGCTTAGGGCTTCTTCCCCCCCCCCCAACAGTCAGACTAAACAATAATAAACACCTAAATGCATAATGGAAAAGTAATGAAATATAAGGAATAATTAGTGTTTTAAAGAATTACATTTTTGAAATAGCTTTCTTTCAAAATTTACCTTGAGTATTTTTTGTAATTAAAAAAAAGAAGAGAAAATAGTTAAGAACATTGTATAATTAAGTTTATATATATTAATTAATTTAATTTAATTAGATTTTGAAAATAAAATAGGTTTTAAAAATGACAATTATTATCTGTTTTTCAGTCTAAAAACATTTACTAACTTCTTTGATATAAATTATAGATTCTAAGCAAGAAATCAGCAACGGTTAAACAATGCAGCCTTTGGTGCCTAGCGTCCCTTTTTAGGGACTGTCTTAAATTGCTATAAAATCCTAAAAAAATTTAAAATTTACAAAATTGCAAAAAAAGGTGAACTAAAACATCGATCAAAGTAGCACATATATCAAACACAGATAGATTTACTTGTTAATAACTTTAAAAACTTAGCTTTTTGTTCTTGCGATTGCGAACGATGTAATTTTTGATAAAGATTATAATCAAATGGCTACAGATCACACTTTACAGCGGTTATGTGCTTCAATCTGTTAATACAGAATTGAAGCAATACCAAAGTAATAATTGAACACAATTATTTGGTTGAAATGTTCATTTTTGGAAAATTCAGACACACTTTTCGGACCGTCCCTAAAAAGGGACGCTAGGCATTAATGGGTTAAAATGAACTAAATTGAAGATCCCATTTAACATTCGAGCGTTCGCGCTGGGTCTTTTCGACCCAGGCGCAAGGATAAACACTCGCTGCTCTACTTCTATTTGAAAGAAATGGATCAGGTCCACTGTAGCTGCATTCAAAGTCGACCCCTTGAACTTGGATATACTTTTGAGATCCTTGATTAATATTTGTCAAAATCATGATTTACTACTGAATTATTCATTAAATATTGTTAAAATGCTCTTAAAATGTAATATGGGTCACTCTGACCCAGCGCGCGCTCTCGTGTATCGGTATGTCGCGCGCTTTCCGGAAGGTTAAAAGCCCTATGCAATAAAATCAATTACAAATATTTTATTTGTTAACAAATAGAAACTGGCAACAGATAAAATTATAAATCATTGAGTTTTCTTTCCTCGTGGCCCAACAATGAAAACATAAACGCTCAGATGTTGAACAGAGCTGGTAGATAGAAATCGGACCAATTTTAAGCATTAATAACTCCGGGGTGCGATGACCCCGGGGGGTAAATTTTGGGAAAATGTCCTCAATGTCTCATCGAGAATATTCATACCAAAAATCAACACTAAAGACCCCCGGGGAGAAAAGATACGGAAAATAAAAGCGAGGGGGAGGGGGTGGGGGGGTCGAAAAACCCCCTATGCCGAGCTTTGGGACAAAATAAATGTGGGTGCAAAAGCAGAGCTCAATCCGAGTTACCGTTTAGTCTGGACCCCTGTCAAACAATTTTTAAAAAGTGCGAAAAATAGCGATTTTATAACATATATCACCCCTCCCCTGAGGGTCCTGGATGTTTTGCTTTAGTATGTGCCGTCAGGGGCCGCTGGAGATTGAGTATACCAAAAATGAACTCTAAGGATCTTTATGGGGCTGAGATACAGAGGGGTGAAAACCCCGGTTTGGTTACTCGCGTAAACAGTCCTAGTCGCTCTTTTACATTTTTATTGGCGACGGAGATTTCTTGGCGGCTTGTATTTGGTTTTCTTGGCGGGGCGGGACGCTCCCGCGTCCCGTGATAATTCACCGATTTAACCGTAATTTCAATGTAAAATTGGTCGCCAAATCTAAATTTATTAACATAGGGAACCGATTGTATCAGGTAGATCAGCCACAGCCATTCTTCCATGATTTTAATGTGAACATTAAAAGGAAAGAAATATAATGTCTTTCGTACCATCTCTTTGAAGTGATTACAATCTAACAGTGACCCTCAAATAATCAAGATTTCACTGGCCGGGAACCTCCTCTGAAGAAAAATTATTATATCCTTTAGTTCAAATGCGCTCCACAACCTTTTAAATTCCACTTAAAGTCATGTTAAAGTTTAAATCAATTCGCCAAATAAATATAAGAGACAGAAAGTTAAGTAAGTAACAGGAGATATTAATTAATCAAATTGAATAAATTTTCAAGGCTTAAATCTATACGCAAATTTAAACCACAAAGTAACTTCAGGGACAAAAGAGCAGCTGATCAGGAAAATGGCTCTAGTGTTTCAGTTCTGCGTAGAGTTAGGCCTTGAAAATTGACTAAATTTGATTAATTAATATCTCCTGTCCTAATTAACGGACAGAAACGTGCTAAAACTTTTCTTTTTCAGAAAAAAAAACCCTTTCCAACGATATATAATGTTTTGGGGTGGGGCGAGGTTTTCCCCCTCAATTATGGCGGATACACCAAAAATGAGACTAATTAATTAATTTAAAAATAACTAATTCGAAATTAAAAATTTGGGCTTCGAGGTGCACGAGGGCGGGGTACGTTCGAATTTTTGAGCCAAGTTTCAGGTCTGTGGGTGCTGCGGGGGCTTCTGGCCAGCGGTTACAAACATACAGACAAACGAACACCGTCATCTTTATATATATAGACTAGCAGTACCCGCACGGCGATGCCCGTGCAAAAAATGTAAAGAAAGTCAACTGAATAAATTTAAATTCACTCCACCCTCTTAAGTAAAATTATTATATTCTTTAATTCAAATGTGCACCACGACCTTTTAAAATATATTGATGACACTTTTAATGCCATTTCAGTTTGTAGTGTTCAATGCGAGGATTATTTTAGTTTTAAAGACTTTTTTCTTCTTTTCGTGTGTGTGTGACGAACTTATTTATTTTTAGCGAAATTTTTACGTTTCAATGGAACTTTTGACACAACTGTAGAGCCAAGATTTTCGAAAACTCTCAATGACCACAGCAATATTGCCCTTGAAATTTAATATCTCCCCAAAAACAACAGTGTTGTAAAAAAATCCCCCGCCAAGAAAACCTTAAATACTCAGCCTTAAAAAGTTATGATATCGAGTTTTCCCGCCAAGTTTGTGCCAAACTACAACTAACCTGTATGTATAGTTCTTTTAAATTGTTTTCAGTTTTGCCAGGCGGGAAGCTTTGTCTTGTGAGGTGGTTGCTTAATGAGTAAAAACTTCCCGCCTGGCAGGACTGAAAACAATTTAAAAGAACTATACATACAGGTTAGTTGTAGTTTGGCACAAACTTGGCGGGAAAACTCGATATCATAACTTTTTAAGGCTGAGTATTTAAGGTTTTCTTGGCGGGGGATTTTTTTACAACACTGTTGTTTTTGGGGAGATATCACATGTTTTTGCATTAATATTATTTCTTTGCCTGTTTTTTTTTCTCTTCAAAATTTACTTTGCATGTGTTTTTTTCCCTTCAACATTTTTCTTGGCGGTCCGACATCTGTGGTTTTCTTGGCGGCATGCATTTGGTGCAAAAGTTCAAGGATCTTCTTCAGTCTGGGATAAATTTGAAATCAATCACAATGTACCACCCGAACCGACGCAAAACAAAGCTAGTTGCTAACAATACTACGATTAAATTAAAAGTTAAAAAAAAAAACCCCAACCCTTACTGCCGATCTCATATTAAAATGAACTAAATTGAAGATCCCATTTAACATTCGAGCGTTCGCGCTGGGTCTTTTCGACCCAGGCGCAAGGATAAACACTCGCTGCTCTACTTCTATTTGAAAGAAATGGATCAGGTCCACTGTAGCTGCATTCAAAGTCGACCCCTTGAACTTGGATATACTTTTGAGATCCTTGATTAATATTTGTCAAAATCATGATTTACTACTGAATTATTCATTAAATATTGTTAAAATGCTCTTAAAATGTAATATGGGTCACTCTGACCCAGCGCGCGCTCTCGTGTATCGGTATGTCGCGCGCTTTCCGGAAGGTTAAAAGCCCTATGCAATAAAATCAATTACAAATATTTTATTTGTTAACAAATAGAAACTGGCAACAGATAAAATTATAAATCATTGAGTTTTCTTTCCTCGTGGCCCAACAATGAAAACATAAACGCTCAGATGTTGAACAGAGCTGGTAGATAGAAATCGGACCAATTTTAAGCATTAATAACTCCGGGGTGCGATGACCCCGGGGGGTAAATTTTGGGAAAATGTCCTCAATGTCTCATCGAGAATATTCATACCAAAAATCAACACTAAAGACCCCCGGGGAGAAAAGATACGGAAAATAAAAGCGAGGGGGAGGGGGTGGGGGGGTCGAAAAACCCCCTATGCCGAGCTTTGGGACAAAATAAATGTGGGTGCAAAAGCAGAGCTCAATCCGAGTTACCGTTTAGTCTGGACCCCTGTCAAACAATTTTTAAAAAGTGCGAAAAATAGCGATTTTATAACATATATCACCCCTCCCCCTGAGGGTCCTGGATGTTTTGCTTTAGTATGTGCCGTCAGGGGCCGCTGGAGATTGAGTATACCAAAAATGAACTCTAAGGATCTTTATGGGGCTGAGATACAGAGGGGTGAAAACCCCGGTTTGGTTACTCGCGTAAACAGTCCTAGTCGCTCTTTTACATTTTTATTGGCGACGGAAATTTCTTGGCGGCTTGTATTTGGTTTTCTTGGCGGGGCGGGACGCTCCCGCGTCCCGTGATAATTCACCGATTTAACCGTAATTTCAATGTAAAATTGGTCGCCAAATCTAAATTTATTAACATAGGGAACCGATTGTATCAGGTAGATCAGCCACAGCCATTCTTCCATGATTTTAATGTGAACATTAAAAGGAAAGAAATATAATGTCTTTCGTACCATCTCTTTGAAGTGATTACAATCTAACAGTGACCCTCAAATAATCAAGATTTCACTGGCCGGGAACCTCCTCTGAAGAAAAATTATTATATCCTTTAGTTCAAATGCGCTCCACAACCTTTTAAATTCCACTTAAAGTCATGTTAAAGTTTAAATCAATTCGCCAAATAAATATAAGAGACAGAAAGTTAAGTAAGTAACAGGAGATATTAATTAATCAAATTGAATAAATTTTCAAGGCTTAAATCTATACGCAAATTTAAACCACAAAGTAACTTCAGGGACAAAAGAGCAGCTGATCAGGAAAATGGCTCTAGTGTTTCAGTTCTGCGTAGAGTTAGGCCTTGAAAATTGACTAAATTTGATTAATTAATATCTCCTGTCCTAATTAACGGACAGAAACGTGCTAAAACTTTTCTTTTTCAGAAAAAAAAACCCTTTCCAACGATATATAATGTTTTGGGGTGGGGCGAGGTTTTCCCCCCTCAATTATGGCGGATACACCAAAAATGAGACTAATTAATTAATTTAAAAATAACTAATTCGAAATTAAAAATTTGGGCTTCGAGGTGCACGAGGGCGGGGTACGTTCGAATTTTTGAGCCAAGTTTCAGGTCTGTGGGTGCTGCGGGGGCTTCTGGCCAGCGGTTACAAACATACAGACAAACGAACACCGTCATCTTTATATATATATATATAGATTTATTTTTCGGATCTCGAAAACGGCTCTAACGATTTCGATAAAATTTGGTATTTAGATAGAGTTTGGTTTCTGAGTTCATCTACGTCGGCGTTTTTCTGTAAAAACGCGAGTTTTCACAAAAAACCCCGTTTTTTTGTGCCTTCATTGAAAGTTTGAGAAGCTTTTATTTCGCCATTTTCTTTATGATTACTTTCATTGTTACTGTTTCCGTGGCGACCACGTTTAGTTATAACAATTGGATTTCATATTTAATCACATCAGCGCAAGTTTAAATTTATGGTATTTGGCAACGTTAAATTGTTATTGTTTTTGAAATGTTAAAGCAAGGCTTCACTAGATAACAAGCTGTTTCATTTATTCAAAAGCCATGGAATAAAAGCAGTGGTGATTGTCCACCGACATCTATTGAATTTTATGGTAACTTACATTATATAAAAATCAGATTACTTTTTACTTTTCAAGTGCGATTTCAAAATTGAGTATAAAAGTGTTATAGTTAGTTTTAAAATACTTTTTTTCCTCCTCAAGAGTGTTTAGTAAGATATTTCAGGTAAAAAATCAATAAATATGAAACTCAATTTTCTTAAAATATTAAGTTTCGAAACAAAATTACATCTATCTAATATCTTTAGACGAGCAATTCTTGTATATATATATTTCGGATCTCGAAAACGGCTCTAACGATTTTGATAAATTTTGTATTTAGATAAAGTTTTGGTTTTTGAGTTCATCTACATCGGCGTTTTTTCTGTAAAAACGCGAGTTTTCACAAAAAAACCCGTTTTTTGTGCCTTCATTAAAAGTTTGACGAGCTTTCTTTCGCCATTTTCTTTATGATTACTCTTATTGTTACTGTTTCATAGCAACCACGTTTTATTATAACAATGGATTTCATATTTAATCACATCAGCGTAAATTTAAATTTTTATGGTATTTGGCAAACGAGTTTTGGCAACACGTTAGAATTATTATTGTTTTTGAAATTTAAAAGAGATCGATCAAAATAAAGTTAGAATTGGGTGAGGCCGATCGGTTAGTCGTCGGACTCGTAACCGGAGGGTCCGGGGCCGATCATATAGAGGAAGCACAGCCGATCAAAGATCTACCGTCTTCATTAATGTTGGCTGGGGGACGTTAAAAAGGTTCGTGGTCATAAAATCCTCCAAGTGAAACGATACCTCTGGGGGATGCTGGGCCAAGGGTTTGCTCGGCTCTTGGGCCTGGTTCAAAAATGAACAGAGCGCTCTTCAGGGCCCCATCCCGGTTAAACCACGAGTTGTGGTATGTACGGGGGTAACCTTGGAGTGTGAAGTGAAGTGAAAGTCAAAACCAACTAGAACCAAATGCGTACTGGAGAACAGGGACTCTGCATCCATTCTCTCTACTGTCTCTGTCATGCGTTTTTCGTTCTGGCGCCCCAACAATCGAAATGTATTCACACCCTTGGCCGTGTCGATCTCGTACGACCCTCGTTTTGTCCTTGTAGCCTCTGGAATTAACCCTCGCTCGACGCCAAAATTTTTCTCAACGTGATGTTTTTTCATACTTTGTTCATGACTCTGGTGTTCTGTGACTAGGATTTACCGCAAAATAAGGGCGGAGTAATACCTATATTTAGCACTTTTGATCATTTTCTGGTTATGTTAATTACCAGCACAGAACAGTCGTGTGGCCCCTTTCTGATGTAAAAAAAAGTAAAATATTCATGGAAAATCGGTGTTTCGTTCCAGTGGGACCACCGGGAGTTCCCATTTTTGCTTCAAAGGGTTAATATAAGGTTTGTTTTTTAAAACAAATTACGGCTATTGAAAATGCGTAATTGCAACAGAATTCGTATTGCAAGGCTTAAAAATGCTTTTTCACAAGTTTATCTAAATAAGTACTTCGCATTTACACAAAAGAACACGAGTTTACAAACCTCTTTTTTTTTTAACCGAGTGGGCTCGGTCCCCAGGTACTTTCGATTTTATTTAGGCTTTGCTCATTGATGAAATCACGAAAGGTTGGTAAGTTTCTCAATTATTATTTAAATTCATTTTACATTCTTAATACTTAATTACTCGCTTGTTTACGCATCCATTCATTTTATTTTCTTATTCTATTCTCTATTTTGATGCATCGTATTTATATTTTTTCCATATATTTATTCTTATTCACTTATTTATTTTTCTGCATATATTAGTTGATTCACTTTTTTCATACAATCGTTTTATTTTCCATTAACAATTCATTTTTTTCGTGTTTATTTACGCAGTTCATTGACGGAAATTACTGTTAATTAATGAATAGAAGTTTTACTTACTTATTTTTTGTTTTTTTCCATAGCATTAGCAGCGGCCTTAAGAGGCTGATCACATCTACACAAGGCTGCTATATCTTAGCCTTAAACTGATAGCTAAGCACAATAAATATATTCTACTACAACGTAATAGAGTAGCTCATCATACTCATCTCTAAGTTTAAATGAAAACATATTTCATAAAAATATTTACATATTACTAACGTACAAAAATGTTCTCTAAATTATTTCCATCAAACACAAACAACAAGTCAATTTTTAGTTGGACAAGCAGTCAACCTATTTAGTACTCATTAAAATATCCAAACACCTACAAATTCTGCAATCTAAAGAAATCAATCAATTATCATCAGGTTTCTTATTTTAAAACATACCTCAAAATCTAAATTCTTGACGC
>JAXGGA010023366.1:0-13581 GCA_038373865.1 Uloborus plumipes | reverse complement strand
CATATAGTTTATTTAGGAAAAAATCTCCAAATTATGAAAGGAATTTTGGGTCTATTCAATGTTTTTCAAAAAATCAAATTTTGAAAGAGTTACGAAATTTAAATTTTTATACAGCCCCTCAGTCCTATCAATCATATTTAGTAAAACATTCTTGACACTGTAACGTTTAAAACTAAAAAAAAATCACTCCTCTACCACAAAAATTGACCGAGTTATGACGTTTTGAAAAATCAAGATTTTGCATTATTTCATGACGTCATCGAGAGATCGCTTAAGGGACCGTATGCGAAATCCTTCAAAATCTTGATTTTTCAAAACGTCATAACTCGGTCAATTTTTGTGGTAGAAGAGTGATTTTTTTTAGTTTTAAACGTTACAGTGTCAAGAATGTTTTACTAAATATGATTGATAGGACTGGGAGGTTGTATAAAAATTTAAATTTCGTAACTCTTTCAAAATTTGATTTTTTGAAAAACATTGAATAGACCCAAAATTCCTTTCATAATTTGGAGATTTTTTCCTAAATAAACTATATGCGTATCTCTAACGGTTTAGAAATTAGCTATTGGTCCACGATTGGAGTGGACACCCTGTATATAAAATAGTGCTCTAAATAGAACTCAGTGAATTCTAAAAGTGCTGACTACTTTTAGAACGACAGATTGAGATTTTTTCTTTAACGACCATAAAAACTATCCGTTTAGTTCTTACTTCGCAGAATGTAAATGATCTTTGGTTAAGAGCACTATTCCTGTTAAAGTTACAGTTGTATAAATCACTACAATTATGTTTCTTTAACCCGTAAATGGTAATAGCCGTTTGTAGGACGGGTTAGCTTAACAGTTTTACCGCCAGACAGCGTAAACGTCAGGTTGAAACGTCCACCATCCAGCTATGATTCAGTTGATCCATCCCCTTGATTGTGTTTGTTTACCTCTGATGAAAGTTTCTTGCTTCACTATAATTTTGCAATTTGAAAATAAAAATTTGAAACATTTTTTTTTGTTTGGAATGCTCCAAAACATATGTAATATGTGTGTACAAAATTTGTAACTTTGTTTTTCTTTTAATTTATTCCGAATCATGTATATATAAATCTTCTTTTATTATAGTATACATTTTTAAATATTAAAAAATTCTAATTATATCTTTATTTTCGTTTGTATTGTATTATCTTAATACTATTATAAATGCGAAAGTTTGGATGTTTGGATGTTTGTTCCTCTTTCACGCAAAAACTACTGGACGAATTTTAATGAAACTTTTACCATAATGTGGCTTATGCATCAGAATAACATATAGGCTATAATTTATAACGATATTCGAAAAAGTTCGATTGGTAGCGCTTTTTCATTCCAATTTAAGGTACATTTTTCGCATAAATCCGCGAAGGCTTCTAGGAAACTAATTCAGTATTTAGTGCCATCATCTCAACTCTCTGTCAATAGGTAGAATTGCGTGTATCATTTCCGCTTTTCGCATTAAATTTTCGCATTAAATGTTCAAGGCTTTTCTCAAGTCAAATCAAAAAGTAATTTTTTTCCAGCTTCATGGGTAATATAAAGGCTTTTACATAGACATTGGAAACGAATGCGCGCCAGCAGGCAAACGAGCTTTTACTATGGTTTGTATTTTAAAACATTTTGTAGTCTCAGTTGTAAGTAGAATATTTATCATTAAGACAATGTGTTTTCTATTGTGCTTTGAAACGTGCAAATATTATTTTGTAGAATAAATTGTACTCCTTTATTAGTAGATTGTTCACTGCATCAATTATTTTCTTGAGTTTTGTAAATATGTGTTTTAGAGTATCGGTAACGTAATCGCTTGAAGAGATTGGCAACTGGATTAGGTTCATTATTTTCCAATTTGATGAAGCTTTAAATACAACTTAACGGTATTTCTTAAATATTTTTGCGTTGATTGGTCACTTTCTCTGGGTACTTACAATAGGGCAGTTTCTTAGTATCCGACTGAGCTGAAATTTTGCCAAATTTGCTGCAAGATTTCAATAACTGAGATTCTCCTCGATTTCTTCAACTGACGCCAGTTTTTGTGCCAAAGACTACGTAATAATTACTTTTTACACGACATAACCAAAATAAAACAATTATTATCTGATATTTATCGACTGGCGGCAAAATCTCAATCATCGATATAATACTCCCACATTTGAAAAGTTGGAGTATTATATCGATGATTGAGATTTTGCCGCAATCGATAAATATCAGATAATAATTGTTTTATTTTGGTTATGTCGTGTAAAACGTAAAGTATTATTACGTATTTTTTTCTTTTGTTTTCCCATTTCGTATGTATCCATTAAAAACCTTTTTTAAAATTATGTCAAAAAGTAAAGTAATCCACATACTAAATTAATAAAACCCTTAAACAAGACTAAAATTACCATTAATTTGCATTTTTGCATAAATAATTGCTAAATGTTCCTATTAATTTCGAAATCATTTAGGATAAAAACTTTTAACGTCATTTTATGGTCAGCAATAGTATCTCAACATTTGATTTCCATTTCTCTGTGACAAAAATTAGTGACATAATAATACTTAATGTATTTTCATAAAAGTAAGGAGGGGAGCAAAATTATCTTAGGTATCCCAAAACAGTTACGCAAAAATTTGGCGACATTTTAAAAATTGTCAAAGCGGTGTGTTTTGAGTTCTTTCAGTTCAGGGGAAAAAAAAAACAAAGGTGAGTATATAAATTGTTTCTCAATATTACTGACCCAGGCAACGCCGGGTATTTTTGCTAGTATTGTCATAAATTGTTTTTGTGTTCTTCAATTCGTTTGTGATCCTTATTGATGTTGTCATATTTAATTTAATAAAGTTTTCATAAAAACTGAACACGAATTTTTTACTGGACTTCTACACCCCAAACGTAGAAGACAAAATAAACTTAGTCTCGTAGACGGATGTTACTGGCAGTGTGAGTTGGAGGGATGTTACCATTTACAGGTTAAATTGCCAAATTTTGCATTCTAAACTTGTGTAATTAAAGACTTATAAAGGCAGACGGCAACAATTGAGCCTTTCGAAGTAATTAGAGAATATTAGTTGGATGCCAGGTACAATGGTGAAAATATTTCTGGTATTCTGAAGGGAAAAGATCTTTTACGACTAAATCAAAGAACGCTGCTAATAGAAATGAAATTACGCGTAATTGCTCCCATCTCTAGGGACTTGCCTTGAAAAGTGCTGTTCCGAACAGAATTTAAGTTTAATTGAAAAGAATATGTAATTAGTTTTTTTTCATGAAGAATATTTTCATGCATGATATTTAATTAACTCGAAAGTTCGTTAAAAGTTCCAAACTAATGTATTAAATTAATTTAGAACTCGCGGTATAATGTTTACCTTTTAGGATATATTTCCAACCAAGGCTGTAGCGAAAGAGAGTTGCATACGGTATAGTAATTGGCAATATTGCATCTTGTTACAAAGTAAAGCTAAGAGTTAAATCACACTTTTTTAAATTGTGTAGAAAATCCCATGATGTACAAAAAGGAAAATAAATTATGTTGTGCTATTTAAATCATGTTTTTCAGCAAACAACTTTTACAGTGTCACCTCAATTTGTAGCATTGAGCTAAACAACGGGCTACATTAATGAAATTTGCAGCTGGAGGTGGATAGCTGGCCGTAAGCTGAGCACCACTGTCTTAGACAGTTGCAAGACGTTTTAGGAATTAAGCGGCATTTTATGGAACTTCATTGTGCCAAATTTTTTGAATCTTTCCAAAAATAGCGATTGAAATTCTTCGAATTCCAGATCTTTTACACATGTACAACTATTAATATCCTTGACCGTTGCTGGTTGCATTTTAATAAATGTGGTAGTTTAGAGGAATGTAAAATCACGCATTGCAGTCATTTTTTAAATGCTAATTTGTATTTTAAAAATTCATAGAAATTGAAAACTTTCAAACTCAATTATGCATTTGTATTTATGCGTAATGAGTTAATATCACACGTCGCTGTTAAGGATTTTTCTGCAATAAAAAACAATGTTTCCCATTATAAAAAATAACGAGCAATACTAATTTTTGAATTTTCTATCTCCTTTCAAAGCTAAAACTTAGTTCTTTTAAAACTTACTTAATGTTAAAAAACCAATAAAAAATCCCTTCAAAACTTTTTCCTGCACTGATTTTATGACAATGGAAATAACCGTAAAATAAATATTGAAAAAAAAAAAAAAAAAAAAAGACAGTATTTGTTATTATTTTTAAAATGTAATTAAAACATTAACCAATGAGGTCTGAAGAAATAAATTGTATTACTCTCACGTTGTACTTCCAATTAAAGCCGTATTTGATATTTTTACCCACATATTTCTCAAATAATCACGAAAGAATCAATATAAGGGTTCTCGAAAGTGAGAAATACAGAAATCTAATTATGCTTCAGCATGGCTCATTTTAATGCTAACTGCTCAGCCTCAGACAAGAGAAAGTATGTTTTTGAACACATTTGCATTATTACGTCTTTAGCTTCTCTTTTTTCTCAAACTATCATGAAAGAGACTTTACGAAAAAGTATGATCTTCATTACTTGTGCCTCGGATATTTGCAATTAAACATATTGCGATTTCAAAGTAATTATGCTTATTAAAACATAAATTTAACCAGTTGCTCAACTGCAGGCGGACTTTTATTTAGAACTCAATTATGAGCTGATTTAGTTCTTTTAATAACGAACGCCTGCAATGTAGTTGTGTGTCTTAGCTTTTGAAATTGATTCCTATTTATTTTTTGATGCTTAATCAGAAAGGGATCTTAGTCTTTAGCCATTTAGGATTTTTCAAACATGGAGAAATTGAACACTTTAAAAAAAAAATAAATGTCTTTTACTCATATTTTTTGATGTTTTAAGTTGTATTCTGAATTACTGTGTGTATTGTGTGTAAAAAGAAGAGGGATCTAAGGAAGCAGAAGTGGTGTGGTTCGGTGGAATCTTCAAAGTTTAAGCCTAATTGCCCCAAAAAGTTGGAGAATTTCATCTGTTGTTGCAAATTATTTCAAATGTACAAATCAATTTTTATGTGGTTGTAGATTTTCATTAGCTACAGCCTTTCATCCTTTTAGCTTATATAAACTCTATATCAGTTGTCGAAGTTTCTATAGAGGATATATGGTCTGCTTTGACTTTTAACTATTATGTTATACGAGCCAATATTTAGAAAAGTGCCAATTTGAAGTTGGAGTTTTCTGAAAAAAAAATTTTTTTGCAGAAAAAAACTAATATTAGATTTTAAGTCTAAATTGGGTCTAAATGCAAGAAAATAAAAGGGGGGAGGTCAAGGAAGTTATTTACCCCCTCCTTAGATTACTCACTTTTAAGCCGTTACAGATCTGATGAATGTTACAGATCTGATGTTAATATGAGTTACATATTTGAGTTTATGCTTTCAGTCTTCGTTAAAATCTCTAAATATGATATCATTTCCTTGCATTTTTAACATAGAATTAAGATAATTATATTAAAATATATATATTAGGCTAAAAAATCAAATTTCATTATGAAAAAGCATTTCTTGGAAATAAAAATGAGCGATAAGGTTTTTAGATAAAATAAATTATGAGATTACCAAATCCAAGCTAATAAAACATTTGTTTTGTTTTAAAACAACACACAACTTCAACTTTTTCAACACACAACTTTGCTGCTTGCTTTTCTTCAATTAGTTGCAGGAAATTTAATTTCTTGATCAGAAATTCAAATTTAGCATGCTAGTTATTATCTAGTTATTTAGCGAAGTTATGAGAAATTGAAGCACAAAAAAAAATAATAATAATAAATAAATTAATTAAAATAATAATAATTAATTAACTTAATTTCTGCAGTGTCAATTTTTCTTATTTTACTAACTTCTATTGTTAGTTCATAGAAAAAACAAATGAAGCAATTGTACTAAAACTCATTGCTTTTCAATTTTTAAGAACAAAAATATTCAATATATATGGCTAAAGTATGATTTTTGCTTTTTATAATTCTGAAACGTGTGAGTTAGTTCTGTAACATATTTGCTGTTTTTCAATGTTACCGCTCTGACTGTTACCGATCTGACAAACTGACAAAGTTTTTTTTTTATTTCCGAGTCGATCGCACTAAACCAAAATCAAACACGTGGTTTTTACACTTGTAACAAAGGACTATACTTATATATAAAATAATTTTTAAAATAATAAAAACTGCGCATTTTAGAGCGTGTTACCGATCTGATGACTCAAATGACACACATTTTATAAAATCACTTAAAAAAATCTTACCTACAATTTTAGATGCAGAAATGCAAATTTTTAATTACGATTCGATAAAACTTTCCACCAGGTACTCAGCATCACGTGGTATAGGTGCAGGAAATGATTTTGGGAGCCTAAACATAGATCGGAAGTTATTGTTACCACTCTGACGGCGGAACTTGGGACACGCTTATTTCGCATCAGCTAGAAAATCAGAAATCGATTAAAACAAAAATGAAGTAAAATATGAACAAAGGGGTAAAAATAGAATCGTGTTTTGTGCAAGTGCGTTTTTTTTTTTTGGGAAGTTAGAAAGTGCGCATGACCTGTTTGCATGCTAAGCTTTGCTGCTTGGGACACGTTACCGATCTGATTTTTGATGTATAAACACAATATTTTCTGATGAATAAAAATTATTTTTTTCTGATGTTATTAGAGGAAATGAAAGAGAAACTTATCTTCTTTCTGGGGAAAATTATTTTTTTAACTAGTTATTGAAATACTGGTGAAAATTCACTTGGGACTCAAATTGGCACTTTTCTAAATATTAGCTCATACATAAAACATCTTTTCTTCACTTTTTAAAATTGTTTCTCTATCTTTATGAGCAAAAACTGCTGCTTTTCTGTGCAACAACTCAGTAGACGATGCGATATGTGTTTTGAAGGAATAATTGCAAATGTCTTAAATGTCCTACTAATAGTGCACGCCTGTGGTCGCTAAATCTCGTTGGCGGTCAATCATTAACAATATACACTAAAGAGCCCTGATATGTTTTTCTAATATCTACATGCACTCCCGTGAACGCGCAGAAGCAAACTTATCACGACGTAGCAGGAACGTTATTAATCTTTGTAGCACACTTCTAGACCTATTTCACACCATTCATACTGCAGGAAAATCCACAAACTGTAAGGAAATAGTTGAACAGTACGTAGAAAAGCATCTCTAAATATCATCAATAATGTTCAAGTCTGGAGATTCAGGTAAAACTGTAAGAGTTTAAAGTTAAAAGAGTGCTTCTACAGGTAAACTGTAGCAACGTCTGACGTGTGGGGGGTTGTATTATCATGCTGGAATTGTCCATGTCCATCAGAATGCACAATAATGGTCATTAATGGAGGCAAGTGGTTTATTTTCTTTGAAATGAGTTTCTAAGCATGTCAGAAGTTCAAACTGACCGAGCTCCATATTATGATACCCATTAGCTTGAAGAGTCCCTTGTTGAATTAAGGGATGTATGATCTCATGAGATTGTCTCCATGTTCTTCCACGTCAATCAGCTCGATACAATTGGACATGATACCCTTCAAACCAGTTAATGTGTTTCCAATCAACAATTGTCCAACTGTGTATGGAACATGTTTCAAACTTCGCTTTAATCAATTTCTGATTTTAAATCATAAATCCATGTACTATACGTGATCATGATTTTAAGCGTGAATGTTGCTCTCCGGCCGTGATTATGGTGAAAAATTCTCTGCTCGTTAATGGACTTCATCTGCATGAGTCTAAGTGATCAAAAAGAAAAACAGCAATTTGCTTTCGATGATTGTATTTCAATCGATTCGATGCGACCGTGCTTCACATTCGGTATCCCTGCAATCTAGTAGATACTACCTGTTTCACCTATAAGCCAGATTCTCGTCTTAACATGCCTTTTTGTTTGTTATTCGAATTCGGTCTTTTTGGCCTATTAATCTTTTGGCTTATTTTTTGGTACTGTAGGACTGAGGAAAATCATCTAAATATATGCATAGAAATTGTGCTTTTAAAAAAATATTGTTTATAAACATATGTTTTAAAAAACATAAAAAAATGTACCTAAATAAAAAAATCACAAACGTGTGAGTAATAAAATTATTAAAAAAATGAGACAGTAAGAAAAAAAGTAAACAACACAAATATTGTTTTGCATTTTAAATCTTCAGCATTATATTGCTTTATTGCTGTCACATTATTGACACTCAATAAGAATTTGAAGATAACAATTTTCACTTTTATAGAAGTACTTATAGCAGTGTTTCGAGGTGCTAAACGAGTTAAATGAGGGATATTGATTCTTTAAGATGTACCAACGATTCACAAAAGAAAACACCTTAACAGTCACAGTTGCTTAAACTTTGTCATCGATCCTTCGCAGCGGCTTATGTGGTAGCTGTTTTTGTCTCTATATCCTAGAACTTGGAATTCTTTCGGAACAAACTGCAAAGTAAGGCGTGTTCTGACAGCAGATTAATGGACGAGTAATTTCAGCATGATATTTCTTCTTTCGTAAACACTTTTTGGAGACGGTTTATGTGTGTGTGTGTGTACGAGTGTGTGTGTGTGTGTGTGTGTGTGTGTGTGTGTGTGTGTGTGTGTGTGTGTGTGTGTGTGTGTGTGTGTGAATGTTAGTGCGCTTGTGTATGTGGTGCTTGTGTGCGCATGTGCATTTTAGGGGGATAAACGACCCTTTTCTTTTCTGTTCTCCAAGTTTCCGTCCTTCTCAGCAAAGCAGACGCTTGGCTTATTGCCAGTTATCGGCTGTTAAAACTGTAAAGATATGACAAGATGAGTAGGAGGAACTTGTTTGTTCTCTTTATTATTCAGTACAATACTGTCTACTGCATTTTGTGATTAACCAGAGCCGTAGAATAATTCGAGAATAACTGTTGTTTAGGTCAAAGTGCTATTTTTTCTGTTTCAATGAAGTTTGACGATAATCTCAACTTGCAATGATGTGACATTTTTCTACTTAGTTTTCATCACGTTGATATAGTATGTACGATTGTGCGTGTCGGCATAATTGCTCACTGCAAAAAATGAACTGCTGTTTTTACACCATAATACTGGCAACCGAGGGTTCAATTTAAAACTGTAAAATGAACAGTAATGAACAGTCACAAGCAATTTTACAGTTTTTTACTGTAACGTTAGAAATTTTACAGTTGTTTGCCGCAAATTTAGCTGTTTTATACTGTGAAAGCAACAGTATAATACTGACAGCTGAAGTTCAGTTTCACATAGTAAAATTCACGGTAATAAACTGAAATTAGCTATTTTACCGTTTATTACTGCAAAATTAGCAATTTTTGCAGCATATTACTATAAAATTAGATGCATTATACTGTAAGAACATCATTTATTCTTTACAGTGTTATAACGACTAATTAGGGGAGATCCAAATTTTGGACCTCGATTGGGGGAAGACGCTGCAGTTTTTAATTGTTTTATATAAAATAGCGCATTGGTTTTAATTTTAACAAATCAGTTTATCAACAAAACATGGGCTTTAATGATTGTTAGAAAAAATTGCACTTTGGGAAACAATTTTTTTACATAAGAAAATTAATGATTTCAAAATTTCGCATTTAAGCATCACACTCAAATATTGGGGTAAGTTGCCGAAATTGAAATCATGCTTTGGATAAGATAATGTACACGATGTACGGAACCAGCTGCTACTTGCAATGTATTTTATCTAAACACATTTTTCTGAAGTTTCGGCATATTTTTTTTTTTTTTTATTTTATGAGCTTGGATTATTTGCTTTTCCAGGACGATTTGAAAATCTTCTGCATATTACTCCAAATACTTATTCGTCGTCTTCCCGCTCAAAGCAAAATTAATTTCCCACTCTCCGCACACATCACCTGTCATAGTTACGGCGCTATGGACTTTCCCCCCAGTTAGCTTTTGCAACAATACTGATTAAATGAAAACGGTTAAAATTGATTTATGCGTAAAGTATTATTCTATTGAAAAATCAACTTTAAAAAAGCACAACATTTTCTTAGAAATATTTGCTGTATTAATGTATGACTAAGATTTGTTAGAAAACGTTGAAACATGAGGATATAAACAAAAACGCACGCCTAATTCGATAAACATAAAATAAATGAAACGCCTGCACAGCAGTGCATAAAAAAAGAGTGGAGCTGCATTCTTTCGTGCGGTTCCATGGAGACGACGCAAAATTTCTAAACTTGATACGCCTATTTTAAAGTAACCGAGTTATAATACAGGTCAATATATGATCCTTGTTACTCACATAACATGAGTTAAAACATTAAATTTTTTTTTTCTGAATTCGTTTTCAAATCAACGTAATTTAAGTGTTAATTTTACGCAAATTAACTTCAAAATTCTTTGTTTTAAGCCCTTTAATTACTTAATTTCCCGTTTCACAGATGGAAAATGTAGACATTAAAACCAATACACATTCTTTAAAATTCTGTATTTAATGGGGGAATTTAAGCAAAGCGATAGAACGTTTTGATCGATTTTCGTTCGATGATTCGAACGAAATGGAATCGTTTCGTCGCATCCGAAACAAATCGAACGTTTTCCTCATCCGACCGGTTTGAACGCTTGACTGCTTTTTTTGCTCTTCTACTTTTCGGGTAGATAAAATTTCTGTCTGTTAACTCTATTTTCAGCTCCAAATTTTATATTTGAATTCATCATCATACAAACCAACAAAATTACTGCTAAATTTCATTAGAACGATTATTTTGCTAAGACACAATTTGGAAAATTCCATATTATATTTTTTCTTAATATCAAAACAGCAAAATATTTTATAAAAAATAGAAAATCTATTGCTTTTTTGTTAACAAGAGGGAAGTAGTTTAACATGTAAGAAAAAACCAATAATCAATTCGTAAAATAATCCTTTAGAAAATTATTACCAGATAATAAAATTTCAATCGACAAGTATTATATATTGAGCTCAATTTCGCAATTTCTACCCATATTAAATAGAAGCATTTTAATGGTTGAAATAATGTCCTGTTTTGTAACTTCTCAATTGTTTTGGTATTTATTAAAAGCATTTCATAACTTTTTTTTTCCTAAGTTGAAAATTATGGAAGAGGCAGTTATCAGTTGCAAGATAGTACCTGCAATAACCTCAGATTACAATCAGCTCTGGCCCAAGTGAAATGATAATATTTTTGAATAAAATATTTGAAAAGTTTATTCTGTGCTAAAAAACTTGCAAATTGGCCTGGGAATTAAATTTCTGCTGTGGGTATTTGTGAACAACGCAATGATTTTAATTTTTGTTAGGAGGAAATAAAAGACAAAAAAGCTAACGGAAAAAGGCTTTAAAATACAACATAAAAATTAAATGTAACTAAAACTGAGAGTTGATTAAACAAATCTATTTTAGAGAAAAAAATTACAGACGATCACTTAGAAAGCCTATTTTTTTTTAACTCTTAGACAAGACATATTGCAGCTATAATCTAGAAGAAGATGGCAAACATTTGCATTGCTGTATGGTGGAATATTTCTTGGTTAGGATCCAATAATTTAAAGTAGATTTTGAGAAAGAAGGGGAAAGATCCTTTAAATAATAATGAAGCCTGTCAGCTTGAAATATGATCGAAGCGTTTTCATTGTATACTTACCATAATGATTGTTCTCCTTCTAGAAGCAATATTTTCGGCCTTTATGATGTAAAGAGATTTTGTTCCTTAGAGAGTAATTAAATGAATAACAATAAACAATTGAGATTCAAGGCATATTAATTCATGCAAAATAAATTATATTATTTATGATGTTTTGTATAGTTAATTTTCGTAAATGAAAAAAAAAAAAAAAAATGGTAGCAAAACTACAAAACCGTATGCGTTGTTGTATGTCTTTTAAATCAGAAGAAATCAAAACATTGAAAAAAGAAATTCAAAAAACAAACCTTTTAATTCTATGTTCCTGAATCCTTAAAAAAGGAAAAAAAATCAACAATTACTTATTTCAATATCATTAACATTTAAGTGTATTATGATGTCTATTAGTACTTTATAGATTCATTGCGTTGTCGACATCAACATAAATCTTATATGAGGAATTAAATTGTCATTGGCCACATGACGCTTAATTAACTCAAAACTAGCAGTTAACAGGATAATCTCAACGTGTTTCAACAATCTGCTCTTCCTTGGAATAATACTGGCACATGTTATAATCCGATGATATCAAACCGTGCCGCTCTATTGCCTTGCAACTAATTGTTTACTCTGGCGGTGTAGTTGTGCTGTGGATCATTCCAAACGTCGCCCCCCACTTACAATACGGTATGCAATATTTACCTTTGGGTAACTTTATAGCCAATTTAATGAAGCTATGCAACATCACCTAGTGAATATTTATTAGATTGTGGATGAGGCTAGTTGATTACGTAGTTACGCATTGCCATGTGTTTCATCGCTTGATGAAATAACTCCCTTTTTAACCCGCTTAAAACATATTGGCATTCGGTTTCAAGTGACCTTACAGCCGACTGATAATAGACTGAAAAAGGCTACAAGAAATGTATTTTCTAATCATTCATTTCTTACATGTGTCAAACACATTGTTAAAAAGTTTCCTACAGTTTAGTGAGAAAAGTTCTTTTTTTTCTTCATATTTTAAGTACTTTTTATCTATAAGTCCTACATTGTAGAAAGTTTAGGATGCTTTTCATGATAAATGTTACACTAAAATGGAGCGTTTACAGTGCAAATAATTTTTACAGTACATTGCATGCACCGAAAAAAAATTATCAATTAGAGTTCCAATTCATAAACCACGTGACGTGCGGTCCGAAGCAGCTAACACAACATTTTCCTTCAGCAGATTTCTCGTTTAGTATAGGGGATAGCAAACCGGTCTGCGAATGCTAAAAGCTCGGGTTTTTATTGGTTAATTACTGAATTTAAATTAAGAACTCAACCAATCGTCAATTTCTCTGCTATTTTTTTGTTTCGAAGGACTCCTATAGATGACAGTGCGTTCCGAACATGGGGCTTATTTTTGTTCTATATTAAAATTTTCGAAAGCGATATGCATTTAGTATAAAGGAAGCCATTGATATATTTCGCGCCATAAGTCCCGTGGTGCACAAATGAGTGCTGAAATCGTTTACTTTTCGGTGCGATTTATAGTTAAAATTTTCTTTACTATAAAATTTCTATTTTACAGTTATATTTACCTTGAAAATTTCCTGAATTTTTGACAGTGCTGACAAAAAATGAGTGAATGTATTACTATTTGTTAAAAGCTTCTTCCATGAATAGTAGTTAAATACACAGTGGTTTAAAATCTTTCAGTCCCAAGGCGTTCTTGGTACTTGTTAGGTAAGACGCATGTTTGTATATGTGTATTACGAAAGTGAGTTCTGACATTTACATACAAGCCATTACGCCATTTGTTCCTCTGAGTTTCCATCTGATTTAGTTCAGGATGCAATTGATTCCTTTTTTGAAGGCACATTCAATTTGTAAAAATAGTTTGATTTAACAAGAGAAAGAAATCGTTTAACATAGTAACTCAATGATGTCATTTATGTTCAT
>JAXGGA010023365.1:0-13584 GCA_038373865.1 Uloborus plumipes | reverse complement strand
TGGTTGGCGAGATTGGCAGAGCAATGAAAGTAATTGCCAATCGGCAAATCATTCAATGCATTAAAGATAATAACAGAGAAAAAAAGAAGAAGAAATAGAAAATTGGCTTCATGTCTACAAACATGATTTTTATCATAATATTGGAAAACCTGCTTTAAATTACATTCAAAAAAGAAGATCGGGTAAAACTCAATTAGTTCCACTAATGGAAGATATTATGAAATTAAACCAATATTTGGAAACATATATAAAAAACTCTGAAGATATTTTAGTCAAAAGTTTTAATACAGAAGCATTGCATTAAACAAAGGACTAATGTCGCAAATTCAAATCTTTAATCGCAAAAGAGCGGGAGAAATAGAGCTTTTTGAAATAAAAGATTTTGAAAATCGTCACAACATTCAAAAAGATTCCTTGTTTTATAAAACACTCACGATTTCAGAGAAAATAATAGCTAGTAAGTACATGCGCGTCGAGACAAGAGGCAAATTGCCTTTAAAGCCAGCGTTCATGCTTCTAAGCTTGAAGCAAATTGAGTTAATTCAATAAGTCTTAAGACATAGAGAATATGCTGCAGTGGAACCTTCAAACAAATACGTGTTTGGAAAAAAAAACTCTGTTTTAAAGCTTGTGCAGCTTTAAAAGAAATTGCGTATGCTTCTGATGCCAATCAACCAGATCTGCTAATCGGTACTCTTATGCGAAAACACATTGCCACAACAGCTCAATCACTTAATTTTACTGATAACGATATGACAAATCTAGCAGCTTTTCTTGGTCACGATGTGAAAACGCACAGAAAATTTTATAGATTGCCTAATGAAGCAATTCATTTGGCTAAAATTTCCAGACTGCTAATGGCAGTTGATGATGGAAGTATGGACAAATTTTATGGCAAATCCCTGGAGGAAATCAACGTCAAAGTGGAGGTGGGAGAAGAAAACAAAGAAGAAAATGTTGAAGAAGATTCAGACAAAGATTTGGACGATCCTGAAGTGACCGCAGGTGGCACCGAAAGCATTTTCAAAAATATTTTGCCTCCAGAAGCATCAGTAACAAAAGCGAAAAAGATAAAGACAACTTTTGATTCAAATGTTCCAAGCTGCAGCTACAGTAGCACAACTGAAACACCACAAATTAGAAAACCCAAAATAATTACTCCTGAAAAAGCAATAAACAAAACATGGTCCACACCAGAAAGACACAAGGCACGACAAATTTTTAAAAAATACATAAATTCTAGTTCGGTCCTTCTGCCAACCCCAATGGAATGCAGAGAAGCAATTAAACACAACAAAGAGTTACAGGGAAGAACTGTAAATCAAGTAAAAGGATGGATTCATAGTGAACGCAAAAAGATTAAGAAAAAAACAAGATATTTAAAATCCTAGTCAATTTACGCAAAATTTAAATCTGATCTCTGGGCGTCTTATTCTCTGCACTCTAAAAAAGTTCAGCGCACATGCCGAAACATGTGACAATATTTTGTAAATTTGTACATCTTCTATGTTCTTAGTTGTTGCCTACATGTTTCAAACTCTTATTTTTCATTTTGGATTATTTCTCAAATTTATGTATTTATAATGTCTGTATTTCAAGAATGTATTCTTTGTTTGTTCCACCGTGCCTTGATTTTTTTTTTTTTTATTGTGGGAAAAAGTTTCTTTGTCAAACCTTTATTTAAGATTTGATTTGAAGCGTACGTAATTAATTTACCAAGTTCGAGAGATCTAATTTTTGCAACATATGCTATTTAGAACTGCTGTTGCAATTTAAGTTCCTGCTGTTGCAGTTAAGTTTGCGAATTAAGTTCAGCTCAAATGCCGAAACATGTGACAATATTTTGTAAATTTGTACATCATCTATGTTCTTAGTTGTTGCCTACATGTTTCAAACTCTTATTTTTCATTTTGAATTATTTTTTAAATTTATGTATTTATAATGTCTGTATTTCAAGAATGTATTCTTCGTTTGTTCCACCGTGCCTTGATTTAAAAAATTATGGGAAAAAATTTCTTTGTCAAACCTTTATTTAAGATTTGATTTGAAGCGTACGTAATTAATTTACCAAGTTCGAGAGATCTAATTTTTGCAACATATGCTATTTAGAACTGCTGTTGCAATTTAAGTTTTTTTTTGCCTAGCATTAAACTGTACTCATTATATGACACTGCAAGTAAGTTTTAGAAAGTTTTATTGTGGATTTTTGTCTAGCAAAATGGTATTGTGTTAAAAGTGTATGTCATTATTTCTCAAAAATCTGCTTTGTATTTTCTCTGATGACACTAGTGCTCGCAGTTAAGAAAACCGCATATATGTTAAAGTTTACAAATACCTTTGTGCTAAAGATGTACAGAAAATAACAACGTTACAATGCACAAATGAGCAGGGATACTGCAGACACGTGTTTCGGCGTTACAAGGAACGCCTTTATCAATGCAAAAAAGTTGTGAGCTTATGGATGCACAGACATCCGACAAAAGCAACGGAAACAGAAGCGAATAGTTTAAAAAGCAAACATAGCGGATTACATGAACACCAATAAAAAATTCGAAGCCAAAAAAGATCCAATGGGAAAATAAAGAATGAACCGAAGCTTTCTACCAGGTATGCCGAATTTTATTTCGTTGAAATGCAATTTACCTCGCTCTGTCAAGATTGACAAAGTAATTTTTCGGTCGAAATTGGCTCTACTTAGAGCTTCGATCCAAGAAACTAGGAAACGATTATCTTATATTGAACGTGAACTCTACAATTTACATCTTTCTGTTTCAAATTCTATTTCCGATTTTGATTCTGTCGATTGAACATCTTGGTTTAGAACCCTTCGTTTTTCGGACAATCATCAGGTTCTTTTGAAAAAGAAAATGGCTAAACTCCGTAAAAATTCGCATTCTGTTATCTCTGATAATTTACCGGTGGTTAATAAAAATGCTGTTGTTAATCTTTCCAGTGTTCCTTTAGATAGGTCTCAAATCGAGGCTCTAAAGTGCAATGATAATTTTTCTGTGGCGAGCAAATCTTCTTTTTCTAAACTTATTGCTCCTATTGAGAAGGCTTTTAAACATAGTGCCTTATCATCCACTCAAAAAGAGTGTGTTCGGCATCTGATTGCTTCTAACGTTGACTTCAATTCTAAAGTTTCTAAACCTGTGTTTGCTAAACCTGTGTTTGCCAATACTGTGAGTCGTAGTGTAAAGAATTTAATTTCTAATTCAGATCTGGTTGTTACAAAAGCTGACAAAGGCGGTCAAATTGTTGTTCTTGACAAATCATCTTATGTTGATAAAACTAATGATTTGATTTCTTCTGGTCCGTATTTTGAAATTTCGAAAGATCCTAGCGAAAAAGAGTTAAAAACGATTTCTTCTGCGGTTAAGTCGGTTCAGTCTATTCCTTTATGTGTTAAACGCTCTGTTATTCCCTCTATTGCTAATTGTGCTAGATTTTATGCTTTACCCAAGGTACATAAAACTGGTATCCCTTTTAGACCGATTGTTTCCAATATCGGTACTGCTTCTTATAAACTTGCTAAATATTTAGTCTCTGTGTTTTCTCCACTTAGGATTTATAATTTATTCACCGTTAAAAATTCTGTAGATTTTGTTAAGAAAATTCATAATTTCGTTCCTAAGGATTCTTTTATGGCTTCTTTTGATGTTAAATCATTATTTACGAACGTTCCTATCGAGGGTGCATTGTTATGCCTTCAAAGGAGACTTTCAGAATTTCATTTTGCCTCTAAGGAAATTGAGGAATTAATTTTCCTTACCCGTACATGCCTTGAACAATGTTCGTTCGTTTTTAATGGATAATTTTACACTATGTCAGATGGTTTGGCTATGGGTACCCACTAAGCCCCATTCTTAGTGATATTTATATGCATTATTTTGAGGTTGAGTTGTTCCAAAAATTACAGTTTCAATTTTACGTTAGATATGTTGACGACTGTTTTGTTCTGACGATGTTTTATCCGTTTTAAATGCTATAGATCCTCATATTCAATTCTCTTGTGAGAAAGAACAGGATAATTGCATTCCCTTTCTTGATGTTTTAGTTTCTGGTACAGAATTCGGCTTTGAAACTACCGTTTATCGCAAACCTTTTGCTGTCTCGTTACCTCCTCATCGACTTTCATCTCACCCTCCTAGTCAAAAATATGCTGAATTTAATTCTTTTGTTCAGCGTGCTATTAATCTTTGTTCTTCACCGGAACTTCTTAAAGCAGAACTCAACTATCTTAAAGCTGTGGCTCTTGATAGAAACTATCCTCATACTTTGATTGATTCCATTTTTAAAAACCTTTCTAACAAATCCGAAACAACTGTTGTTAAGAGAACTTTCATTAGAAAAAATTTGGTTGTTTTACCATTCTTTCCCTCTGTGAGTTATCAGGTTGCTAAGATTCTCAAACGTTTCAATTTTCAGGTGGTATTCTCCCCTACGAATAAACTATGTTTCTCTTCCCTTAAAGATCCCATTCATCCTCTTAACAGTTGTGGTATTTATAAAATTAATTGCAATTGCAATCTCTCCTATATCGGACAAACGCGACGTGCTTTGAAATTCCGCTTAAAGGAATATCAGAATTATGTGAGAAAGCAACAATTGAATAAGTCTAGTATTGCGCAACATTGCTGGGAAAAGAATCATTCTTTCGATTTTAATTCTTTTCAAATTGTCCAAAAATGCCCCAACCCATCAGATCTTGATTTTTGGGAATCCTTCCATATTTTGAAAAACAGTTTTGACTTAGTTAACGATCTCAACGCTATTCCTTATTTTTCTGCTGTTTGGCGTCCTTTTGTATAATTTTGCCTTTTCCCTTTCTAATTTTTTCCTCTGATTTTGCTGGCATTTTCCATTTTCTACTTGTCTTTATTTTTCTTTTTTGTTTTTTTCATTTACCGATTCGCTTTCTTTCATTCTGCTCTTTTTTGTTCTTGCGGTTAACAGTTTAACGTAACCTGGTGTTTTTTTATTATGTTAGCCTTTTGGCTTATCGTGTCGCCAATCGAATTCTTTCTTTCCATTTCGTACCTGGTAGAAAGCTTCGGTTCATTCTCTATTTTCCCATTGGATCTTTTTTGGCTTCGAATTTTTTATTGGTGTTCATGTATCCGCTATGTTCGCTTTTTAAGCTGTTCGCTTCTGTTTCCGTTGCTTTTGTCGGATGTCTGCATCCATAAGCTCACAACTTTTTTGCATTTATAAAGGCGTTCCTTGTAACGCCGAAACACGTGTCTGCAGTATCCCTGCTCATTTGTGCATTGTAACGTTGTTATTTTCTGTACGCATATATGTTGTTCAAGGGACTGAACTTAAAAATTATAAAATTAGCAAAAGCGTTCTCTAAAATCAGAGAAAATTTGAAGACATTTTCAGAAATTCTTCTTTTTTTTTCACTTTCCGGCTTTGTGTAAGTTCAACAGCCTGTGTCACCAGTTAGAAATATTGATCTTATTGGTTCATTTTTTATTTTTATATTTTGATAAAGATTGAATAAATGAAATTTCTTTTTATATTCTTGTTAAACAAGATTTGTGCTTTAAAACTGAATTTGCAGTTCAAACACATTCATTTTACAAAATGCACTTTTTAATTATTGGATTACATTTTTTTTTCTTATTTGATTCAGATTCGAAATACATGCATATTTCTGATCACCCAAGGGGAAAAACTGCGAACGAAGATTGAAACTGAATTTCATTAAATTTTAAAAAGCCAAAACACAAAGTTATTTCACCATAGCAGCAAATATTTTGTGGAAAATATATCTATCGCAATTGCCTGATTGTGTACGTCAAGAACATAGCCCCCCCGTTGTCCGTTTACCTTGTCGTGGTGGGGGGGCTTGCGGTGTGGTGTGTTCGGGGCGAGCTCTTGGGCGGAGTAGTGACCCCCCAGTTGCTCAAACCGAAGTTCGGCGGGTAGGGATTTTTCTCCCTCCTTCCCTCATCACACTTACCAAATTTCGGAACAAGCCCAAGCCAAGGTGTGGCGACCGTGCCGATGGCTGCGTGGTACCGGGGCCAAGCGGTATCATTTACGGGAGGCTTCAGGGCTAGCTGGCGAACCCTGTCGTATGCAGCCTTACCCCTGTGTAGGGGGGCTACGCAGGGGCTCGACCCCGTCTTTTCCCCCCAGTTCTCCGGTTCATTTATGGATCCCAAAATAAACAACCTTTCTCCCCCTAGTGGGGAGCGTCAGAACGTTAAATCTAGCAATGCGAAATTTTTTATTATAAAACGTAAAGACCCGAACTTAAATTTAACTACGGTATCTCCGTTTATCATCAATAAATCACTTTTACACCAAATAGGCGAATACGAGTCAGTAAAAAAGTTACGCAGTGGCGAACTCCTGCTAGAAATTAAAAATCAGAAGCAAATAATACCCTTAATGTCCATCAAGCAAATAGGCTCCTATCTCGTTACAGTTACAGAACATAACACTTTAAATCTTTCTCGAGGCATCATCTCAGAGCCTGATCTCTTCTTCACGTCTGAGAAGGAGATCTTAGAGGAAATGCAAGACCAGCATGTGATCGGAGTGAAAAGGATAACAATCAGACGAAATGGCGAATCGGTAAACACTAAACATATCATTCTCACGTTTAGTACGCCAGTCCTCCCTTCACGTGTCAAAGCTGGTTATCTCTCTTGTTCAGTTCGACCATACATACCAAATCCTCTACGTTGCTTTAAATGCCAGCGTTTCGGTCATTCCAAGCTATCATGCCGTGGTACAGCTACCTGTGCCAGATGTGCTGAGCCCGGCCACGATAGCAATGAATGTACGAAGGAATTTAAATGCGTTAACTGCAAGGGAAACCATCCCTCTTATTCCAGAACATGCTCTAAATGGCTCATTGAGAAGGAAATTCAAGTAATTAAAACAACACAGAAAATATCATATCCAGATGCAAGAAAAATTGTTGAATCTCGCACCCCATCAACAGGATTATCCTATGCCGCTGCGGTTAAAAAAGTAATGAAATCTTCCAGTACACAAACAGAGGCAGTAACTCAAACGAATTCTGACCAAAATAATAAACCCAAATCTCAAAATAAACAATCCAACAGCGTAAAATCTTCTACAAAAATACCAAATGAAAAGAAAGAAATACAAATAGTAAATTCAAAACCTGCTGAATTTCTCTTTGCAAATGTACAAACCACACAAAATGTTAAAAAGTGTGCTGAACGAAAAAAAATGATACAAGCGCGTGCAAAAATTGGGGTTTCCTCTAAACAGAGGCCCCCTAAATATCATAATTTTAAAAAAGAAGACTTTTTGCTAAATAGCAAGCAAACAGTATTGACAAAATCTACTCGTAAGGAAGTTATTCCCCCTCACGAGGAAACTGATGATGTAGAATTTAAAGAGCTTCCGTCATCGGAAGATGAGGGATGGACGGACGTCCCCGCTTCATGAGCTGCCTCTCTTTCTTTTGGCCGTTTTCTCTCCTTTTTCTTTCCATGGCCCTGAGCATTCTTTCTTGGAATTGTCAAAGTTACTCGCATAATGTCACGGACGTCAAAGATCTTGTCGAATATCACCAACCGGCCATTTTCTGTCTGCAAGAGACATTCTTGTCACCTTCTGATCAACCGAGACTGAAAGGGTTTGAAATATACCGCAAGGACTGCTTGACAGGAGACCGTCGTTGTGGTGGAGTGGCGATGCTAATCTCTAATGATTACGCATCTAGCCAGCTCGATATCAACACATCCCTTCAGGCAGTAGCTGCGCGTGTACACCTTCGCTCGCTGGTCACAGTCTGTTCTGTGTATATTCCACCTTCTTATGATTTGAGAAGTGTGGAATTGCAGACATTGATAGATCAACTTGTACCCCCTTATATCATCTTGGGGGATTTCAATGGCCACAACCCTCTCTGGGGGAGTCCAGACTCCAACAGTAGAGGTTTGATTATAGAAAATTTTATTAGTGACAATGATCTTTGTGTTCTTAATAACGGTGAAAATACTTATTTCCATCTTCCTTCGCAGTCTTACCATGCCATCGATCTGTCAATATGCTCACCTTCGCTTCTGCCACACTGGGATTTTGAGGTAAAAAGTGGTTTCTACACCAGTGGCCACTTCCCGATCAAGTTAACATTTACTGGACGCTGCAGCTACAATGAGCAGCAGCAAGCCCGTTATCGCCTTGATCGAGCTGATTGGGCAGCATTTACCCAGTTGGCAGAAATAACATCGGAAATTGTGAACGAAACTGACATTGATGTAGCTGTAAGCCGAGTAACCGACATTATCTTGAATGCAGCAAAAGTTGCTATACCAAGAACCACCAAGAGGAAAATTAAATTTCCGAAGCCTTGGTGGAACTCTGATTGCCAGGCAGCCTATAAAAAACAGAAAAAAGCATGGAACACATTTCGTCGATATCCCACCACACAAAATCTTGTATCACTCAAACGAGCTCGTGCTGAAGCTCGGAGGATTCGGCGAAAAAGCCAACGGGACTCGTGGCAAACATATGTCAGCACAATAACGACGTCCACCCCATCCAAGACCGTTTGGGGCAAAATTAAAAAAATCGTTGGTAATTATCAAACATCTTGTGCTCCCATACTTGAGAAAAATGGTCAAACAATATCTGAACTCAAGAGGTGGCTGACTGCTTGGGGACACATTTGTCAGAAGTCTCCAGAGCAGACAAGTATGATTCAAAGTTTTTAGCTCTCAAATCGCTTAAGGAAAGAAAAATCCTTAATTTTAATTCAAACATTTTAGACTCATATAATACCGATTTTACTTTTAAAGAACTTCTTATAGCTTTGCAAAAAACCCGCAATACTTCACCTGGTCCTGATGAAATACATAATAGTATGCTGAAAAATCTAAGTAAAGCATCTTTAGAAAATATACTACATCTTTTCAATAGAATCTGGACTGAACAACGATTTCCGACCCTCTGGACTCAAGCAATAATAATACCATTACTGAAACCAAATAAACCACCCAATCAACCTGAAAGCTACAGACCTATAGCCCTTACTAGTGCTCTATGTAAACTGATGGAGCGTATGGTTAATGCCCGACTAATTTTCATTCTGGAATCAAATCATCTACTATCCTCATTCCAAAGTGGATTCAGGCGCGGCAGGAGCACTATAGACAATTTGATGCTTCTTGAAACATCTATCAGAGAAGCATTTCTTAAACGTAAACATCTTGTGAGCGTATTCTTTGACATTGAAAAGGCATATGACCGTACTTGGAGATATGGGATCCTCAAAACTTTGCACGAGTATGGGTTGAGAGGTAACCTACCTATTTTTATCTCCAATTTTCTCAAATACCGAACTTTTCGTGTACGCGTCAAGTCTATTCTGTCTGATACCTTCATCCAAGAAGAAGGTGTACCCCAGGGAAGTGTGTTGAGCGTAACCCTTTTCGTTATTGCAATCAATAGCTTAATTGAACATCTACCCCCCGCTGTCAAAGGTACCATGTTCGTGGATGATTTTCAAATCTCTTTCTCGTCAGCGAACATGAGTATCATTGAAAGGCAGCTTCAAGTAGCCATTAATAAAGTCTCTCGCTGGGCAGAGGAAAATGGTTTTTCTTTTTCTGCTCAAAAAACCTTCTGTATACATTTCTGCCGTAAGAGAGGGCTTCATCTTGACCCGAACTTGCTGCTTAATAATCAACCCATAACTGTTAAAGATCAAGGAAAGTTCCTTGGTCTTACTCTTGATAATAGACTCAAATTTTTGCCGCATATACAGGAGCTAAAAAAGAAATGCACATTAAAATTAAACATTCTTAAGGTTTTAGCTAACACTTCTTGGGGTGCCGATACAGAGTCCATGTTAAGAATCTACAGGGCTCTAATACGCTCAAAACTTGATTACGGTTGCCAAGTTTATGGCTCTGCTGCCAAAAGTTATTTAAAAACCCTGGATCCAATACATAACCAGGCCTTGCGCATTTGTACAGGTGCCTTCCGAACCTCACCAATCAAAAGCCTATATATATTAGCACACGAACCTTCTCTCACAAATCGAAGACTTAAACTTTCTCTTAATTTTTACTTTAAAACCAAACCGAATACAAACCATCCGCTTCATCTGCACATTTTCCATCCGTCAAATGTAGATTTATTTCTACGCCGTCCTTCGGTCACCCCAACATTTGGGATCCGAATGCGACAGGAGCTTGATTGTCTGCAAATTTCAGATTTTGAGACATACAACATAACTGAACTAATTGAACCATGGAACAAAAGCAATGTATCTGTTCTTCATGATTTCGATAATTTCCAAAAAAACACAACAACTGACTCCGTTTACCAACAAATCTACTTTGCAGTAAAACAACAGTATCCATTATATCATGAAATTTTCACCGACGGTTCTAAAAGTAATGATCACGTCGGCTTCGCGGCAGTAATTGATGGTCGAGTTACATCAGAACAGTTACATAAATCTTGTTCTGTTTTTACATCTGAAATAAAAGCTATAGCCACATCTTTAAAAACAATAGCAGAATCAAATCATAAAAAGTGGATACTATACACAGACTCTAAAAGCTCCATAGATGCTATCACTAACTGTAACAACAATAGCCATCCTTTAGTTATTCAGTCTTTTCACCTACACAATAGTTTAATGCAAAACAATTTTAAAATTATTTTGTGCTGGATACCTGTTCATGTAGGCATTACTGGAAATGAGGCAGCCGATACAGCTGCCAAGGCGGCAAACTCCCATGCTGAAGATCTTGTACCTTTTGGAGACATAAAGAATTACATAACAGAAAGCCTCAACAACCATTGGCAGCGTGACTGGGATGGAGAAACAAACAATAAATTACACTCCATCCAGCCACTGACAAAAGGTTTTAAATGCGTAAGAACCACTAGAAGACATGAAGCCATTATCGCTCGTCTGCGTATCGGGCATACTAGGTTCACGCACAAGTATCTTCTTTGTCAGGAACCAGCTCCAGTATGCAACACATGCCACATTAGTCAGACAGTGTTACATATTTTGTGTAACTGCCCAAATTTTAACCATGCTCGTTTTAAATTTTTTAACTGTTTTTATCCATCTTTGACGGAGTTGCTAGGGGACGCACTCCACCCTAATTTGTTCTCATTTCTTCATGAGATTGGTTTTATCTATTTGATTTAGTGGTTTTACCTGTCTTATTGAAGTCGTCCTTGTTTCTTAATTGTTTAACAGGTTTTAGTCAAATTTTTTGCCGCTTTTTTCTTTTGCGTTTTTATTTAGAATTTTAAACTTTGTATATATGTCTCATTGTGAAATGCTTTTTAATCTTTTAATTCTTAGCTCCTTCATATTTTAGATCACTTCTGCATCTCATCATTTTTTAAACAAAACTATCGTTTGGCGCAGTATAGTCTATAAAGGCTTTTGCGCCATTAAAAATAATAAAACCAACCAACCAAGAACATAGCATAATATTCTGTAATTGTCACATTATTACCATATAAATGCTTTTTTATTGTTTTGCTGAAGAAGCAAAGTTTAATGCACAATTTCGAAAAATGCTGCGAGTAGGTGTTTGAATAAAAATAAGCTACCCTGTAAGTTTTGAAACACGTGTCTAGAAGAAACTTGCAAATTCGTTTTTTGAACGTTGCTTATAATGCTTTATTTCCTGCGTAAAGGTTCTTTTCTTTTTATTTATTTTACTTTTATATAAGTTTCAAGGTAATTAGAACGTGAACTATAATTGTTTGAAACTTATTTCATGCTAAAATATAGTTCATTGTTAATCGTGATCTTTGTGGGAAAATACTCATATTTAAATGTCTTAAACTTTATCAATTTGTATCTTTAAAGGCTTATCTCTATTACTCTATGTATTCAAAACTGAAAGAAAAGGGCCATTTTGTGACTAAAAATTTGAGTTTTGAGCTTTTTGGATTTTTTTAAATATTCAAAATTTACCCAGTAAAAATTCTAGCGCATCGAAGAACCTGTGTGCTAAACTGGATAAAGATTCCACGTAAGTTGTGGATTTGTATAAAGAACAACGCTACAAACACACACACACACACACGCACACAAATATATCTCCATGTTTACATACGGGCCCTGTAAACTGGTAATTGGCTGTCCGAACTGCGTATTTTAAAAATAATAAAGTTTAATAAAATAATTATCGCTCTTGGTACAAGTAGAGCCGCTATATAGATAGGCCGACGCATCAAGATTAAGTTTCACCACTTTGGATCCAATTCCATAACTTTTACTTTCAAATTTTCATTGTTGCGGAGTAGGGTTACCAGAAAAAAGTTTTGGCACATTGCTAAGCTTTGCCAAATCCACGTGCCGCTAATAATTGCTCACAGTGAAAAATGACCAAAACGCGATTACTGGCCAGAAAAGACAACCACTTAAACACACAAACACGCGCTGGATCCAAAGTGGTGAAACTTAATCTTGATGCGCCGGCTCGTATATATAGGGGCCTTAGGTACAAGTAAAGCAATAATACTTTGTGGCCCAATTGTATTTGGAGTGATAACAATTTAATTTTTTTTCTAGAAATTATCTAAGCGCCAAAAACACAGTCCCCTGGCTGTCCCAATCCCATAGTCTAACTGTTAAAGATAGTATTCCAAAAAACCTACTAACACTACATAAATTTGGCAATTAATATCTAAAAATAGAATAATGAAGCTATATTTTTCTTATGAAATAAGGTATAATTACGTATTTCTAAAACTTGAAATTGTCATGTAAATTCTGTCCGGAGTTTTTTCAAACAGTCCCTTGCAACAAATTCAAAGCTGTAATACGAAAAATCTATAACTTTTGCAAATTCTTTTTGGCATGAAGTTTAAAGTAATCAGTGTGAATTTGCCGAAATCGCCGAGAACGGTGTTGAAACGCTACTTTGCTTAGTTTGAGAGCCACATTTGTGATGAAAGTATGCATCAGGGTAGTTGCGAAAACAGTCCTCTGGGAAGTGATTTTATTAATGCCAATTAATTTAATTATAAAACATATTAGTTATTATGTCCACGATTTGTGCCTAAATTTATAGGTAGTCTCGTAACTAATTATGTTCGAATAGTTTTGCAGATATTACGCAACAAAGAGCAAAAGCACAGTCACCTGGCACAGTCCCCTGCCTAGTTATACTAAAGGCGGGGGACTTACCTCCTATCATGATTTATCAGAAAAACACAAACTTCAATTGGCCCTCTTTCAAACCAAAGCAATAGATTCCTTTTCTGAGCAATAGTATTATAATTATACGAACATTTCAAAAAACCATGCCCGGACAGATTTCGTGTGAAAAATGACGAGTTTACAGACATATATATGGGCTATTTTCAAAATTTGCTTACATTTGCTGTCCGGAGGTTAAAAAGACGATTTTGAAGCATAACTTATGTTTTAAATTCAATGCGAACAATTATTTTCTGCAAGAAATACTCCCCAAAAAATTCTATCACTCAAAAAATTATTTAAATTTATTTATTTATTTTTATACAAGTCTTTAAAAATGAGAATCAAGGCTAAATCGCTTGTCCATTTCGAATTTTCGCAAGTTCAACTACTTTTTTTATGTA
>JAXGGA010023364.1:0-13584 GCA_038373865.1 Uloborus plumipes | reverse complement strand
ATATAAATATTGCATGCTCCAAAAAATGTTACTAAATTATATTGCTATATTTATATTATGTCTGAAATTGGTAAAGATAAAAGTAAGGAGGCGTGTTGATTTATACTTTTATCTTTATCATTGTGGCAACGTGTTCACATATACTTAAAAAAAAATGGTCGTTACTGTTCTTTAACTTGTTATCCACTGTGTGTTTGTCTCAATAAAATCCGTGTTACAAAATACATCTGTGTCCTCCATTTGCTTTAGTTTACTTAACACAGTAATACATTAGACTATTTAACTATTTGTGACTTCTTTAACATCAAGAAATATTTATAAATTAATATCTTTCTGTTAAAAAAAAATTCTAAGTGCTACAGAATCTTTTATTTGGTGTACGAGTCGTTTTTATTATTGGTGTACGAGTCGTAAAGGGGAAAGAATGAGAAAGAAAGAAAGGAGTCGGCCACCTTGTCTGACTCGGATGACTCGGGTTTGAATCCCGGCTCGGGCAAGGACATACTTTTTCTCTCTTATGTCCTTGTCCTTTCTCTATGTTAACCCATTTATGACCAAGTATTTTTTTATCAATTTTTTTTCAATTTTTGTCTGCTTTTACTCTTACTTGGAATGGTTTGCATATATTTTAGGCGTAAAATAGATCGCCGCTGCCATGTTTATTAAGTTATTTAACGTCCTGTTTATGGGATATTTTGCAGATATGTGAGCAAAATACGAACTTACTTGACTTTTCTTTTGCAAAGTAACATTGCAGAAGGCATTTGTGATCAGTTTTAAGCAAATCATTCCGAATAGTTTAATTTTATGAAAAACTAGCAGTACCCGCACGGCGATGCCCGTGCGAAAAATGTAAAGAAAGTCAACTGAATAAATTTAAATTCACTCCACCCTCTTAAGTAAAATTATTATATTCTTTAATTCAAATGTGTACCACGACCTTTTAAAATATATTGATGACACTTTTAATGCCATTCCAGTTTGTAGTGCTCAATGCGAGGATTATTTTAGTTTTAAAGACTTTTTTCTTCTTTTCGTGTGTGTGTGACGAACTTATTTATTTTTAGCGAAATTTTTACGTTCCAATGGAACTTTTGACACAACTGTAGAGCCAAGATTTTCGAAAACTCCCAACGACCACAGCAATATTGCCCTTGAAATTTAATATAATTCACCGATTTAACCGTAATTTCAATGTAAAATTGGACGCCAAATCTAAATTTATTAACATAGGGAACCGATTGTATCAGGTAGATCAGCCACAACCATTCTTCCATGATTTTAATGTGAACATTAAAAGGAAAGAAATATAATGTCTTTCGTACCATCGCTTTGAAGTGATTACAATCTAACAGTGACCCTCAAATAATCAAGATTTCACTGGGCGGGAAGTTTGGAAAATTTCCCGATTGTTGCCAAAATTTACGACGCCAAATATGAAAAGTAACTGAATAGCGGTGTTACAGAAAATGTCAGAATGGAACTATTATTATTAAAAATTTAGTGATGGCGGCATTAAATACATGTTTTAAACATGCAATAAAATACTCTTTAGACTGCAAACAACTACTGTTCCTACCCAGACAGTTTTCTTTTTCTTTGATTTGGAGAAAGTACTGTTTCACTGGCTGGGAGGTTTGGTAAATTTCCTGATTGTCGCCAAACTTTACGACGCCAAATGCGAAGAGGAACTGAATAGCCATCCCTAAATTTTTAACAATAATAGTTCCATTGTGACATTTTCGGTAACACCGAATTTTGAGGAAGTCAACTTAATAAATTTAAATTCACTTTAACCCCTCTGAAGACAAATTATTATATTCTTTAGTTCAAATGCGCTCCACAACCTTTTAAATTCCACTTAAAGTCATGTTAAAGTTTAAATCAATTCGCCAAATAAATATAAGAGACAGAAAGTTAAGTAAGTAACGGGAGATATTAATTAATCAAATTGAATAAATTTTCAAGGCTTAAATCTATACGCAAATTTAAATCACAAAGTAACTTCAGGGACAAAAGAGCAGCTGATCAGGAAAATGGCTCTAGTGTTTCAGTTCTGCGTACAGAGTTAGGCCTTGAAAATTGATTAAATTTGATTAATTAATATCTCCTGTCCTAATTAACGGACAGAAACGTGCTAAAACTTTTCTTTTTCAGAAAAAACCCCTTTCCAACGATATATAATGTTTTGGGGTGTGGGAAGGTTTTCTCCCCTCAATTATGGCGGATACACCAAAAATGAGACTAATTAATTAATTTAAAAATAACTAATTCGAAATTAAAAATTTGGCCTTCGAGGTGCACGAGGGCGGGGTACGTTCAAATTTTTGAGCCAAGTTTCAGGTCTGTAGGTGCTGTGGGGACTTCTGGCCAGCTGTTACAAACGAACAAACACCGTCATCTTTATATATATAGATTTTTTAAAAATTTTCTAATTCAAAAATCGAAAATCGGGCTTCGAGGTCTGGTGGCCAGCCCCTTTGTGCTTCCGTGTAAAAAATTCCAGGTCCCTGCGTGCGATAGATTTGGCTGGAGAGCTCGGTCAGACAAATGGACAGACAGGCAGACAGACAGACAGACACATTACACTTGCTTTTATTATTATAGATAAGTTCGCAAAAAGAACTTACTTTCTGTATCTACCCATGCTGGATTGTTGCTTGACTGATTTGTCTGAAAACAGCTGTCAATAAATAAACTGTGATGTCCAAAAAGTGGCTCTAACTGGTTTTCTCAAGAAGGACTATTTAACTTGTGAAAAACAGCTTCAGAGTAAAATGATATACCCATTACAGGTTTTTGTATGCAGTAACTGACCAGCGTCCCGTTTTTAGGCTTCTGGGCATAAATGGGTTAATGTGTATGTTGTGAATGTCTGCTCGCCCTATAAACGGGTCCTATGGCATGTGTGCTATGCTAAATTCGACTTCGCCCTTATATAATGGTGCTAATAGAAACGGTAGCTGTACACCAATCTGCCTCAAATCGAGTAGATGCACCTACTCGTGTACCCGGATGGTATCAGAAACAACAAGAAAGAGAGGGGGGGGAACCCTCAGTAATCCGTGAATTTTTTTCAAGAGTTTTTTTCGATTCGCGAGTAAAAAATAAGTTGAGAAATGCTTATCTGCATGAAATTGTAACAGAGTCGAGTAGAATAGTTGATACCAATTAACTTATTATTGATATAATATGGTGGTGCAGTTGTCACTGCATTATTAGAAGCAAGTTTTCAGAGAAAGATGAAATTTGGAAGTTTGATAGAAACATTACTTAGATTCGTCTCTTTGTCAGTACAGCTGACCCCCCCCCCCCCCCATTTTTGGGGTGTCGGTACAGCAGATGATTCTAAAAACTATAATTACCTCTTTTGTTAGGTTAGGTTAGGTTGTCGTGCCCATAGACTTCTTCCAAACTGTGGCATGAGCAGAAATTACTGCCTCAGCAATTTGGAGGCAGTGGTCTGAATACAGGTCTTCTTTGGGGGTCTGTTACACTGGCGGAAAGAAAAATCCCAACACCAAGAAAAAATTACTGTAGAGTATTGAAATTTGGGTAATGCAATTGTCTAGTTAACATGTTTAATTGATTAAATGTACAAGATCACTGGCTAATTTAAGCTCAAGAAAATGCTGTGCAATTGTGAAATTATGTTAATTTTATAGAGGGTGTAACCTCCAAAATTTTGAAGGCAAGCCTGCAAGCGTGCATGCATTATGTCATACAGGTGCCGAATGTCACTTCGTGGTATGGAGTGCCATGCTTGTTACACTTGTTGTGTCAATACTAGGACCGTCATTGCTGACTTTTGATGATGCCCGAGGTGCCGTCCAATGATATCCCATAGGTTATCAATTGGAGACAGACCTGGTGATTTTGCAGGTCATGGTAACATGTGAGCACTCTGTAGAGCACATTGCGTTACAGCAGCGATGTGAGGGCGAGCGTTATCCTGTTGGAAAACTCCCCTTTGAATGCTACTCATGAAAGGCTGTACTTTTGGTTAAATTACCAGACTGCCTACAAATTTTCAGTCAGTGAGTTTGGGATAAACACAAGAGTGCCCCTGCTGTCGTAGGAAATTGCTCCAGAGACCATGACTCCAGTTGTGAGTCCTGTGTGTCTAGGCCGTAGACCGCCTGGGTGCAGGCGGTCCCCTGGCCTCCTTCTGACCAATATACAGCCGTCACTGGCACTAAGGCAGAATCTGTTATCATCAAAAATTACACCACATCTCCACTCCGACCTCCAGTGAGCTCCGTCTTGGCACCACTGCTGTTGGAAACGGCAATGGTTTGCAGTCAATGGAATACCGGCTACAGGCTGCCTGGCTCGGAGCTGTCCTTGAAGTAAACAGTTTCTTATCATTCCTTGGGTCACGACGGTATACCAACTGCAGCTCGAATGTCAGCCGCAGATGCAGTACGATGCGCCGCATCCGTACGCAAGATTCGGCAATCTTCCTTCTCAGTAGTGCCACGTGGAAGCTCGGAACTCGATCTTCTTGAGGTAGTACCATCCCTTGACCATAGCTTCCAATAATCATGCATGGTGGAAACATTCCCACCCAAGTTTTTCTGCAATATCGCGAAATGAAAATCCACCTTCTCGTAGCCAAATTGTACGATCTTGTTCAAACTCGGTGAGCTGTTGATAATGGCTTCTTCGTCTTCTTAAAGGCAATCCTGGCTAACATGATCGCAATTCGTCAGATTTCACGGAAAAATAATACTCACGAGCTTCACAGAACGCTTTTAAAACAAGCCTGATTTGCATGTTCTGAGTGACGCCAGCTGCGCCACACTTAAGCGCGGAGCGCGAAATTTCAATCGATGTCATTTTTCAGTTGTATAAACACGCCTACCAAATTTCGTTTATCTAGCACAAGTCTTTCTTGGTGTTGGAATTTTTTTTTCCGCCAGTGTATTTGCTGCAGAGCAGCTAAAATGGTAGGACATGAGAAGATATGGTACGGACTGAGTTCTGTCTTTAAGCAATTCCTGCAAGCGGTATAGGTCTTGCTTCCGTCAGTTCCTTTCTTCATTCCTTTAAAATGTCCAGTTCTCAGTCTTGCCAATGTTCTGGTGGTTTTTCGGCATTCAACTCTTGGTGGTATCTTGGCATTCAACTCGCAGATTAAGAACTTGAGCTTGATAGCGGTGTCTCTTGAATTTTCTTTTCGCAAAAGTGTTTGCATTTCCATGGAGTGCTGGTTTTCACCAAGCAAAAAATCTTCTAGAAGCAATAAGCTGTTGATTCCACAAAGTAGGTTTAAAATTTTTTGTATTTTAGTAACAGTAAGTGGCTGATAATACTAATCAGTGATTCAGCCGTCTTGTTTTGGTTGCATAGTCTGGTTACTTCCAATCCCGTTAGTTGACAATTTTCTCTCTCTTTTTTTTAAGGAGTTAATAAATTGTGTTTAACTACCTCTAGTCTATCCGAAACGTTTCCAGAAGATTTTTTCCTATCGTAGATGATATTTTTTTGGTCAAAAATTAGGTTTCGAGATCAATTCAGCGCGTTGAGTCAAGAAATATTGTTTGCGCATTAGTCAGTCTTATCAGAAAAAAATGCATGTCGATCTTTATGCATCATCATTCATTTTTACTGATCCAGCTCTTGTTAAATTCCCTGGAATAATATACATTTGAAGGATCTTTTCCTTCTTCTTTTGTATGACTTATCAAAATTTTATCATCTGAAAAACTGGAGAAGCTTTTCGCAGTAAAGATTGTCTGATAAATTCAGATAAAAACGAAGAAACAAGCTTTCGAGGAATATTTTTAAATCGATTGCGATACATGCTTCTCATATTCTATTTAAGAAGATATTCGATTCAATTCAATAAAAGATAGTTGAGAAAAAAGAATTTCATCAAACTGATCATAAGTTAATGAATTCACAGGATATTATAATTAGAGTAACGAGATTACAAAAATCTCTATTTTAAAAACTGCTTGTCCGAATGACTTGATACTTCACAGGACAACCGTAAGTAATTGATGATTTGTTTGGTAAAGGAAAAAAATAATTCCAAAATTTGTCGATGGATGGTGCAATCAGGGTAAAAGCTTATTAAAAGGATTCGTCAATCACCGAAATCTTATTCGCAGGAAATATACAGTAGTTTCCTGGGGTTTAAGAGTAATTTATTAATGTTTACAGACTAAAAGTTCTGTGACTAAAGAACAGGACTAACTTAATGAAACGTGCGCTTTACGGATGATTAAGACATTTGTTTTTTGATACACGTTCTGCCTTGTTCCGCAATTAACTGTTCACTGGAAGCGTAAAATGGTATGTTCCACACCAAGTTAGAGGTTATATGTGCTGAATGTATGACTGAGGTGACCTGATATGCTCATGCTCACTGAACATATCAGACCTTAATTAACATACCTTTCAAACAGCAATTTGAACCCTAACTGTGCCATCTATCTACAAAATTTAGAATTTTATTTTTTCTTCTCCAAACAATTCCTATGCAAAGGAAAGAAAATATAACAATGTTAAATCGCACAGAATTTAGGTTCCAAAATTATTATATATTTCCTATGAAGAAAAAATCGTTAATAATTAATTTCTCAGGGATTTCACAAAAATAAATTTTTCGGTCCAAATGAAACAATTAAAAGTAACAATAAAACCCGCGTAAAGATTTTTTTTTTTGTAACGAATCAGTTGTTACATTTTGAAAAAGACAAACAACTGCAGAGGAAAAGATAGAAAAAATGTTGAGAAAACAATAAAACACACAGCTGAATGTTACAAAAAAAAAAAAAAAAGAAAGAAATTAAAATGTGAGGACAGAAGGAATTCGAAAACCACAATAAGAGCTAAACTGCGGAGAACTAAGAATTGGCTTTAGAATGGTAAACTAGATTAGAACGATTCATAAAAATGTCTCATCAGCGGAAATAAATTGAGCAATAAATAATGAAATATTTTTTGCTTGTTTGAAAATACAAAAAGAAAAATAAGTGCTTAAAAGTTAAAATAAAAGTTAAACGCTCACATCACAGAACCTCCACTATTTCATATACTGGAGTATGTAATATCCGACAACATACAGATTCAACTAAAAACCGTTGAAGTTTATTCGACAGTAATTTCAAATAGCTGCCTTAATATTTTTAAATGACGCAGCTGTACGAACGGAAGTCAGTGCTTATAAGATGTTCCTTTTTAATACTTCTCTTCTCTTTTCAAGCTATCTTCGTGGTTTTAAAGAGCCTAAAAACATTCATTTTTTGCTACCGCTGGCAAAAGGTCACTCTAAGATGTTTATAATAACCTTTTTATTACGCGAAATCAGCACCGTAAAACTTTTAGCTCATAATTAGCGCTTTTTATCCATTAGATTGGGATAAAAGAGAACTTGAAGTTTTTTTATTTAGAGAAACAGCTGCCGATAGTTGAAAAGTTCTAAAAATATGGATTTAGCCATTTACACTTCTAAACAACGTCAATTAAGCAGATGGAAATCGTCATGCTTTTTAGTATTCCTCTGGTAGACGAGCAGTTTTTCTTGTCGACTTTCTCAAATAGTTCATCATTAGAATTGAACAAATAAACTTCTCCAACGCAGAGCAAACGTACTATTTTTTTTGTTATAATAATTGGAAGAATTTGAATATTACATATAAATCCAGACGCAATGGGCAAACTTGCTTCAAGAAAAATTTCGCTAAAAAAGCTCTTCATGGAAACATGGCAAAATAACAAATTTAAAGATATATTATAAACAGATCAAAACTTTTCAACAATAGGGCTGACGTGAGAAATATGCATCTTTTGTAAAAAATACCAACGACAATAAAAAAAAAAAAAAAATAGTGTTGCTTTTTTGAGTTTAACAATTTGTACATCAAATATTTAAAAAAAAAAAAAAAAAACTCAGAGTTTCTAAATATGTCCCAAGAAAACAAGAGTTCAAAGTTCAAGTCACAAAGAGCACAAAGTTCTTCAAGAAATAACCAAGCCTACTTTTCTGCTTACCAACCAAGATTTCCTAACAACAACCGTATCTATTTATCTACCTTAGGCTCCAAATTATTTCAAATATAGTGTTTTAAGAACTAAAGTAATTTTCGAAAATAAAATATGGCTATGTAAGAGAAGGCTATTAAGTTGGTATAAAAACAATGGTAAATCTTCTCTCTCAAACTGTCAGACATCTTGTTTCAGCAGATCTCAACTTAATACTTTATTAAAGAAGAACATTTAATATTCAAACACTTTTTTCCTCCTAATATGCAAGTGGCCAAAACTAGGAGAAACAAATACAGTGAACTCTCACTTATACACCGCCTCATTTATACGCTTTTTTAGCCTACTTTCCCGTTAAAAATAAAAGAAAGACGAAAAAAGTATTAAAATTGGCTTAATGCATCTAAAAAATATCGCCAAGTTAAAAAAAATATCGCGAAGTCCAAAAAATATCGCCAAGGAAAAAAATAAAGAGGTAAAATGAATATCGAAAAATTAAAAATTTGAAAGTAGGGTATTGAGATGGGGAATTTGTGTGTCGGTCTGTCGGTCTGTCGGTCGGTCTGTCTGTCGGTCGGTCTGTCTGTCTCCCCCCCCCCCAATAACTTTTGAATAAATATTCCGATTTGGACAAACTTTTTTTTGTTGGAAAGATCTCGGCGAGTACAGCTCATTCCCATATTTGATTTTTCGATTTGAACAATTTTTGGTTCAACTTTGAACCGTTCAAACAACCTGTCCCGCGATGCTAACTTTTGAGTGAGCAGTCCGATTTCAACAAACTTTTTTTTGTTCGAAAGATCTTATCAAGGATACTTCATTCCTGTATCTACATTTTCGATTTGAACAATTTTTCGTTCAACATTGAACCGTTCAAGCAACCTTTCCCCCCTAATAACTTTTGAATGAACATTCCGATTTGAAGAAACTTTTTTTTGTTGGAAAGATTTCGGCGAGTACAACTCATTCCCATATTTGATTTTTCGATTTGAACAATTTTTGGTTCAACTTTGAACCGTTCAAACAACCTGTTCCGCGATGCTAACTTTTGAGTGAGCAGTTCGATTTCAACAAACTTTTTTTTGTTCGAAAGATCTTATCAAGGATACTTCATTCCCGTATTTACATTTCCGATTTGAACAATTTTTCGTTCAACATTGAACCGCTCAAGCAAGCTGTCACCCCTAATAATTTTTGAGTGAACAGTCCGATTTAAATAAACTTTTTTTTTGTTCGAAGGATCTCAGCAAGGATACTTCATTACAGTATTTAAATTTTCAATTTGAACATTTTTTCGTTCAACATTGAACCGTTCAAGCAACCTTTCCCCACCTAATAACTTCTGAGTGAACCATCCGAATGGAATAAACTTTTTTTGTTTGAAAGATCTCGGAGAGGTTCATTCCCTTATTTCGCTTTTTGGTTTGAACCATTTTTCGTTCAATATTGAACCGTTCAGAAAAAAATTAAACATTAGCGCCTACGGGGAATTTAAGTTGAATGTTGATCCTGGAACTTAAAGTCGGATTTCCTTCAAACTAACTTTGTAAAAAAATGGTTTTGATAAATAATGGTTGTTAAGTACTTTTCTGAATAATCTTCTGTGAGGACTCTGATTCCGACTCCGACTCCACAAACATGGCGGAAATGCAGGCTCAGAAAAAAATGACTGACTGTGCAAACGATTTTTTGTTTATTTATTCATTTGTGTTATTTTATTTATTACTATTATTTTTTTTGGCAGACGATTTTTTTTGTAACAAAAGTGTTTCATTCACGAGGGTATTTTATTCTTTATTTATATTTAACAACTGGCAACGGTTTAAAAGTGAAAATCGAGACATTTTATCGACGGACGACTTTTTTTTCCTTTCTTTGATAAAATGTGTTTTGATGTACTTTGTACTTTTAATTTTTTTTTTTTTTTTTTTTGAAAACGATTGAGGAATTTTTCTACGGAAGAACTGTAACAGTTACATTCTTTAAAAGGTGCGACAAAACTTCATTTATTCATTTATTTACTTTTTATGTCTCTATTTCATCTGATGAGAGGGGTATATTTTGCTTTTAGAAATCAGCTTTAAGTGCTAAAAAGGTATTGTAACGAGTCCGTAGCACCTTCAACTTTCTTCAAATGAGCATTCCAACCTTGAGGAAGTAACTATAAATTTATTTACAAGTATGTACACTATTTACAATAAGAGCAGAAAACAATTGCTAAACATCAGCAATTAGGCAGCAAACAGTACACTGTACTCTCAACAGTAATTCAGCACCACGTATCTAACGTGAACAGTAATTAAGCAATTACAAAAGCAAAACAACCATCCGCTCAAAGCGAATGAAAACGAGTCACCAGATCAAATCTGAAAACAACTCACTGACTGTGTTCAAGGCCAGCTATTTATACTCGAAACGTAGTTTCGATCATGTTCCAGCAAAATCCGGAGTATTCCAAATCATTCATAACTTGAAATAAATCATTGAGAAAGTTCTAGCAATAAAAAGAAAAAGAAAAAAAAAAAAAAAGAAAACACTCCGAGCGAAAAATGTCTTCACGCTTATTAAATGCAGGGCAAGTGTAAAAACTACAAAACGTTACAGGGCCGGTATACAAGTGATAAAAGTGATATCTTCAGATACTTTTGCAACATGACGTCAGATAAAACCAAAACTAATGAAAATGATGCAAGGCAGGAAAAACAACAACTATTTACAAGATTTGTAACAGTATGTTTGACATAATGTTTAGTCTCAGATGATCAAGAGAATAATGATCAGATGCTAGAATGCCGATGTCGATGTACGGGAAAGTAGGCTCGTTTAGTTCTTGACAGAACTTCTTATTCACTTATACGACGATTTTCAATGGTCCAAGCACATTTCATAGCAAAATAATGATAATATCAATCGTTTATGCTTCATTCTAATGGTCAATATTTCACTCATGCGCCGAATTTTTCGTAAAAATGTTAAAAATTTAATTTATTTTCTTTAAAAAATAAGCATGTTTCTTCGATTTCCTCTTCGGTCTTGCACCTTTATTGCTCGCAGAAGGCATTTTTTCCGCATGAAATAGAGTTTGGAGAGAGGCAATTATCTATTATGGAACGTTTTGAATGGAGCAGTTTGTGATTAGGTATGCTACCATTTTCAGTTTATCTTCATCATTGTAGTTACGTTACAGTAATTGCCAAACAGTAGTAATATGTCCCTTTCTATAGGAACATAATTATTCATGGTCTCATTAGAACTTATGTTGCGAACTTAATGTTATGAACTTAAAATAGGCTTGTTCACTTGTACGTCTCTCTCATTTATGAACCTTTTTCTGTTGGGCAATTGGGCCGGCGAACAAGTGAGAGTTCACTAACAAGCTGAAAGAAAAAAAAATAGAATAAATTTAAATCAGAAGAAGCTTTTGATTGTACATAATAAACAAGGAAAGAATTATTTTTCTATAATATTTTTTACTGGTTGATTTAGATAATGTTTAAAAAATATCGTTTTCCCTTTATGGTGAAGTTTATTTTCAACCCGCTACCACAAACAAAGAAAAAGAAAATACAGACGAAAAGCATGTTATTCCAAAAACGTTTTTGCCTTTAGTTTTGAGTCTTTCTCAAAACGAAAATAGTGAATTATAAGCATAAAATTTATTGTTGTAAAATTAAATATTTCACATCTCAATTATCCTTTATATCAAATGTAAAATCGTTAGGGATTTTCTCTCGCTTCAAATTCAACGCACTTTTATTTAAACAATCATTTCCTTAACTTTTCTCCAACTTTATACCCTTAGCCCATTTATGCCCAGTAGCCTAAAAACGGGACGCTTGTTAGTTACTGCATACAAAAAACTGTAATGGGTATATCATTTTACTAAAGCTGTATTTCACAAGTTAAAGAGTCCTTCTTCTTGAGAAAACCAGTTAGAGCCACTATTTGGACATCAGAGTTTATTTATTGACAGCGATTTTCAGACAAATCAGTCAAGCAACGATCCAGCATGGGTAGCCACAAAAAGTAAAAGTTTTTTGCGAACTTATTTTTCATAAAACTAAACTATTTTAAAATAATTTGCTTAAAACTGATCACAGATGCCTTCTGTAATGTTACTTTGCAAAAGTAAGGTCGTATTTTGCTCACATTAAATAACTTAATAAATATGGCAACGGCGATCTATTGTAATCCTATAATGTAAGTAAACCATTCCAAGTAAGAGTTTTAAACAGATAAAAATTGAAAAAAAATCGTTAAAAAAAAACTTGGGCATAAGTGGGTTAAATTTGCCTAAAGATGCTATTCCATCTTAAAGCATATAAAAAACCAAGAGGAAACAAATCACTCCATTAAAAAAATCTAATCTTGCTATAAAAATCCTATCTTCCCAGGCATACGGTTGCATTACATAAAGCACGGGCTCTCCAAAAGCGAGTGAATTCTCGAAATATCTCCCGCCTTAATTGAAGTATCTGTCTGCGCGATAAAAGTGTCCACTTTGCTGAGGTATGATCGCCCTGCTGAGCGTTTTATTCCCATAGCGTTTTATTCCCATAGCGTTTTATTCCCATAGCTACTTAGGACGTAGCACCCAATTTGGTGGATTCTTCTTGGGTTCTATTGAATAAATGTTTCTGTATTCTGGTTTGTTTCTCAAGCTTTTTTGACATGCGAATCAGGAAAATTTGCGAAAAAATTCGTCAACGATGACTTTTTATTTTTAATTACTTTATTTTTAGCACACGCACACAAACAAAATAATGATGGTAATAATTGAAGGGGCAAGTAGATAAAGGTGATATATGACATTTGAATTTCGCCGGTTTACACAAATTCAAATTAGTGTGTGTTCAATTGTGTTAACTCACAAACACAATTGAAGGGGCAAATGAATAAAGGTGATATTTGACAATTTTTTTAGATTTCTAGAAAAAGCTTTCAAAAAAAATTATTACCTTAACAAGTTCATCCATGGTAAAAAGTAAGTAAAATAAAAAATGTCACATATCACCTTTATCCACTCGCCCCTTCAATTTGAATTTTGACAACATGAATTCAAGTTATATTTTTCGCAGTAACGAATTGCCATAGGTTCGGCACCATGTCATATAGGGTGGTGCAGTGGGACTGTTGCAGACTGCGCCACCATGTGCTGCAGGGGCCGGCGTGCAGGTCCGGGTTGGTGGAGCACCGGAACGCGAAACGTTGGTAGACTGCCGATCTGAATGAGCGACTACGCGACGTTTGAAGTCCAAAGAAAACATATAGCAATTTGTCATTGCTCAAAAAAAAAAGAAAGAAAGAAAGAAAAACTTCATAACATGTTAAAAAGTTGTTGCATAAGTTGATTGTTGTATAATTTGACAAAAGTTTTATTGATGATATTTGTTAAGATTTGTTTGCAGTCGAATGTAAACGTAAAGATTAGTAATTACCAAGCTTGGAGTAATCGCCGATTACGTAATCGTAATCCGCGTAATCGATTACAATTTATTTTGTAATCAAAACCATAACCGTAATTTGGAAATGGGACATTCGTAATCCTATAATCGTAATTTTAATCAAGTATTTCTTGTGTAATCGTAATTG
>JAXGGA010023363.1:0-13585 GCA_038373865.1 Uloborus plumipes | reverse complement strand
CAACATATTATGATATAACGGTAAAAAGAAAGAATCTTTTATCACAATGACACGAAAAATAACAAATAGAGTACGCTGACACATTTGGCTTGTCGTAAACTTTCCCCACATGTTTGCTACAGTGAGTTTTTACGTCAAACAGTGGTTAAACAAACGACAAAATTTAGAACAGATAAGTCGCAAGTAGAGATAATGAGGGGAAAAAAGAATGCAAAAATGCATGCTAAAGTCTAAAAATTTGGTTTCGGAAATAAGTTTAACTTAAGGCATAGTGAAAACATACTGTTTAAAAAGGGATAAGATTAAAAGAGAGCAGTTTTCTTCTGACACAACTCACTGAATCGCTCACGATATAGTAAAGACCAGTAAAATATTTCACTGGTTTCATATACTTTATATTGAAATGCTTATTCCCATAAACACAGACAACCAGTATGAATGTGAGGCATTAAATTTGTTAAATTTTAGGCCGTATTGCTCAGAGGAGGAAAAGGGATTTCAGTAAAAATTGAATTATTACCACGACAAAAATATTTTGTAACGCCATTCTGTTCATTTAAAGTAGAAATGTGACAGAAAATTAGTTCATCTGTTTGAAAAATTTACTATCTCCATTGAGAAAATGAATGCTATCTACATGAAAAATAATTTTAGTGATATACTAAACGTTGATTCTTTAGCTTTATTGAAGCTTCGGAAACAATTTTGATTATGAAGAACCCAGGAGAAAATTTAACGAAAAAATGAATTTTCCAATTGCAACTAAACCAGGTAATTCGTAGGAGTTCGAAATTCTGAGCATCTGAGCTAATGAAAAGTTACGTATTACTTACATATTCTTATCTTAAAAACAAATCGTGCTAACGTGCATATGTTTCAGTAAGAAATTGCATCTACCTAATAATATTGTTTGAACAAATGTACAAAACCTCTACTAGTGAAAATCACATAAACAAGTTTTAGTAAAAAAATTGCTCAAATTATGCGAAATAACGTAATCATATAGTTTAAAATATTTGATTTCAAGAACTTCAAAATCTAAGACGCTGAAAGATTTATTTTCAGAATACTTGACAACTTTATAAAAACTTAACTTACACGTTTAGAAAGAACATAATGTACAAAGCAATAAGCAGAGTTTCATTCGCAGTAGATCGGCTCCAGCACTTCTTTTCAAGTTTAGGCAAATTTTAACACTTCACAGACATTCAGATTATTTACGTATGAAATGAGATCTGCTAAGAGCTCTTACGCATTTTTTGGGGGGGGGGGGGATAATGTTCTGGATACAGACACGAAAATACGTAGAAAATGTTATGTCTTAAAACGTTTAAAACCTTAAAGCTAAGAATTTTCAACTGGTTTATTATTTTTTACTTGTGCCAATACATAAAAGTTTTTTTTTTTCTTACGTTTCAGTGACAAAATAAAGAAAAGAATAAAACTAAGTTGAAACAATAAACTGCTTTTCGCAAAAAGAAATAAAGGGTGGAAAAAAGTAATCAATGAAATTAAAATCTTTAATTGGGTGCGATAATTCCTTTGCTTTGTTAGAGAAGGAAAAATCTTTCCCATTCTCCAAGCATAGAAAATTGTTTCATGAGGGTAAAAATTAAATGAATGGCGAGTCAGAGAAAGAAACGTCTTTTGCAAACTCGATTAGGGTCACTAAGTCCACTTTTTCTCTCCTTACGAGAACCTTTCTCCAACAAATGGTTTATTAAACCACTTAGTTTCCGGTCAGTTGGTTGCGCTCTGACCCATTTAAAGGCAAATGTCCCACACACAAACCGGTACTTTCATTTGTTAGTGTGATTACTTGAAAGAAATAAAATGCGATACGTTGTTGCTCAGGTATGGTTATTCTTCAGATGAAAGATCAACAAATACGGAAGAGATTTGGGAAACATCCGAAAACAAAAAGGAAATGTTAATGGTACATTTCATCATCATGGAAGGGAACAACAGACATGATCGGGATGTCTCGAAAATAAATCTAAATTTGTAACTTGCACCACTTCAAAATCCTCAATACGGGGAGGGGGGGGGAGAGCAGGACAATGAAAAATTCAATGCCCGATGATACTTCGTTCAATAGCGTTGTACAGTTTATAATTACCTTTAAGAAGATCACGAAAAGTATTTTCTCAGAAACATTCCGTTTGAAGTAAATTGTTCAGGGCACAATACGAATAATATGTTCAAAGAGTGCAAAAGAATTAATATTTCTCACATTTTCTTTATCTCGGAAAAATGCTCTGATATGCTAACACTTCTCACTTCCGAATGCACTTCAATTGAATCACATTATCATTGATTGATAATACTGATAGTTTTGTTACATATCCTGTAGCAACAACAAAGCAGGGTGTATAAGTACTTCAAAAAGATTTTTTTTTAATGTATTTATAAACATAGTAACGCTTTTCGAACTACATCATTTTTCTGCAGTTTTTTCTTATCCACATAGTCCAGGAAATTATGCTGCATTAGAACAGCCCTCCTCCCCCTCTCATCTCCAACATTTACATATGTCTAATGCAACTGTTATTCAAAGTTGAAAATACTTTGTTAGTGGCATCGTTAAAATTACAGTGAATGCAAACCTTCTTGAGAAGAGTAAGTTTCATCAAAAATGTCATTGAATACAAAATGTGATTGAAAAAAATACATGTGGTGTACAAAATGTAATAGGAACATAATTAGAAGGCAGCAAAGTAGGCTATTCTCAATCCCTCCTGAAAAATGAAACATAAATCTGAGTGATTCCCGAGATGTGCCACTTAGTTAGGGAAAAGCTCTTTCGTCGGAAAAAAAAGTAGCAAAACGTTTTGGCATCCCATTCCCGTTCATTCCTACAGGTGGAAAATCCACTAGATGCGTATTCCCCGCGTCCCACAGTTGCTAATAACGAAATAAACCTCCTCTGCGGAGCCAAATGGAAGCAGCCCGAAGCTTCGATTTTCACATCGAGGTAATAGGAGGAGGAAGAGGTGGAGAGAGAGCATCCAGCGAAGAATGGATCCCCTTCCCCCGATCTACCTGTTCGGGAGAATGAGCCTTGAGAGGACAAGAAATGGAATCCCAGGTAAGAGGGAGTACGAGGGAAACTTGGATCGACACTTTTCCAGGTGAGCCCTATTGAGAAGAGAGAGGGGCAGAAAACCCCCCACTGCTACCTCCTTCCGGAGAAAGAAAGAACGCATACACATACACGCAATCGATGGGGACTTTTCTGAAAGTCAAAGGTCACTGGGCCAGACATCGACAGGCAGTACAGCGGCGTTTTTACAAACAATGCCGCTGAAACATTCACGTCATCGCGAGTAACATGTATTGACACGCGACAGCAGCTTCAAGTGATGGATACGACGGAACCGTCTATAAATAATTTAAATGCTATAACTGTGCGTTCTATAAACAGTCGTCAAAACAGAATTATAGATTTCAAATACATTTTATACACTTAATTGATTATTATCTGCTAAATTACTCTAAGTGGGGGTGTTCAACGTTTTACGCTTTGGAAAGCCCCTTGTTTATTGAAGACTCCTGTTGATTAACGCGCAATAATAATGTGTGATCTAAGGTGCCTATTAATATATTGCTGACTTTTACGAAACTACACGAGGCTTCTATGAAATTTAATATTTTATATTTTCCAGAAAGTATTTATAGTATTTATTTCTGCAAGCAAACCTCCGAGAGTTCACTCGCTCCCAAAAATTAAATTTTTAAAGAGTTGGTTAAGCAAATAGTGATCACTTAACGAAACCCTTTCAAAGTTCCAGGGAACCTAGGTTGAAGAAATCTGATCTAGGGCATCAAGAAATACACAAGCGTATGTTTTCTTGTTAGAGCAATTCAGCAAAAAAACAGCAATAAAATGTTTTTCAATGCCTAAAAACTTTAGTAAAAAGTTCACTATTATAAGAAACATTAAAATTCATCAACAACGCTGAATGCACAAATAGTAATAAGGATTGCAGACACGTGTTACGAGGCTCCTCATAACTCCAAAACCACTTGTCTGAAATTTTTACAGCTATTTGTGTATTTAACGTAGTCAGGATTTTTAAAACCAACACTATTTGCAGATTCTGAAAAATGTTTTTTCTTTTATTGAAAATTTTCATTGTTTCTAATCCAGTTAACATTACATAATTCATTTTTCGCTGAGTGTAATTAAGTGCCGCGCTTCCACTCAAAAAATAAATAAATAAATAAATAAATAAACAAAATAAAATAAACTGTAGCACTTAATTGATTTCAATGTCGTTAAGAGTCAAATGCTTCTCCGATGGTTTTAGACAATCCGAAGCAGAGTTTCAGGTAGCAGTTACGAATTTAACAATACAGACAATGATTGACTAACTTCTACAGAAGTTTTGAACACTTTAAAAATTGCATCGAAATTTTACAAAACTACAGGATATAATTAACAACTATTAAGGGGGAAAAATGGATACTGAAAATAATTCGACTTAAATAATTGTTCTTACACTTGTACAGAAAAAAAAAAGTGATTTCTACCAAAGACATATTACATGAAGTTTTTGCGAAACCATTTAGTTACATAAAAATTCTTTGATCACATAATAAATAATGTAGGAAATTGTGTTCTATTGTATTGCAGCATTTTGATCCGCAATATCTAAAATTAACTTCGTTTGCCTTGATTTTCACGTCCTAAATACTGCAGATAATGTTATAAACCAGGATGACAGCACATAAATTCAGAGTTTTCAGCAAAAAGAAAGAAAGAAAGAAAAAAAAAAAAACACCGTGAAAAGCATTGAGAGAAATGAATAACAAAATAATACATAAAATACATAACAAATATGCTCAACAATTTACATTTTTCAAACCACAGAATTGTAGAAAGTTACGGCTAGAAGTACTTAAAATAAAAAAGAAGAGAGGTGCCAAAAGCAGGAAAAGTTGTATATAAGTCATATTTGGAGCTATCTATTGTTATCTCTTGTTTTGTGAAAATTTATGGGCAACCTTGAATGCTACAAGTTTGACTACGGTGACTTTAATAATGCTCTAATAATGTTTAATTCAAGTATTCACTTGTTAAGCAACGTAATACAGCTTTCAAGTACCATCTGGAACCACATAAAATTCAATGACTGTCAAAGTCTTTTCTAACACTGTGGGAACTCACATGCAAGATGAAACATTAACAGTTATGATAAACTTTAAGTTTATATTGTTTCTCAGAACGTAAAATAACATTCTATGAACTCAATTTAATTTATATTATGATAAGTATTGTTGAAGTAGGAAATCAGCGCATCAGACGGCAATAGAAGTTTATTTTTTAGCTAAATGTTCGTATACATAAACAGCACAATACAATGACATTAAAATTGGAAAAACACATTGAAAAATAAGTATTTAGTACAAGCAATAAAGACATGATATTTAATTTCTATAATTATTTTGTGGAATTATCTAATTATTGCTTGTAGCATAGAACTATTACAGAATAATTTTTGCTAGTTGTAAAAAAAAAATCTTTAAAAGAACCTAAAAATTGTGTGTGTTACATTTGAATTAGATTAAATTTATGAGGTTAAGCAAACAAGTGACGCTTTAATTATATGTTTTAATTTTTATGTCGTTTCACGTCTATCCTTTGAACGAAGTATAAACGATACTATACTGTATTAAGTTTTGCTGTGTGCATTAAAATATACGGTTGAGTCTCGATAACTCGAAGTCCCGAGGGACCGGCTAAAAGCTTCAAGTTATTGGAAGTTCGAGTTATAGGAAGTTCCCACAGCTTTCTCAAGAATCTGGGGACCCAATGACAGTCGTTGGAAAAACTACATTTCTTTTGTAGCGAACTACAACTACTTTTTTTTAAATGTAGCGACTACAAACTACTTTTGAATTGTAGTGGCTATTTCGCTACTTTTTAAAAATAAATAAATAAAAAGCATACACCGTTTGAGGATTGACGGAAAAAATTCGAAAAGTGGTTCATATTAATAAATTAACTCATTTTGAATATAGAACAGAACTAGGAGTTGCCTTTGAATTTATTTGTTACTTTTCCTTTTTGTTCCATTTTGTTTTTACTAAAATTGCCCTTTATAGATTTTTTACAATTTTTACGAAAACTCGCCACAAAAAAGGATTCAAAAGTTGTAAGGTTGAAAGAATTCAACGTTCATTTTTTTTTTAATTTCTTGCCAGGGAATATTTAGGAACATAAAAATTATTTGAAGGAATATAAAAAGTAAGATGCCAAACAAACCAATGACATGAAACAGAATGTATTTCTTCAAAATAATGTACCTAAGGAATCAGCTCATATTTTTATGGTTCATATTTCTCATTGCGTCCGCTGCTGTACTCGTGCAAGATTTGTACCAGTCAGAGTCAATTAAACCTTTTTTTTCCCTTCGTTCTCTTTTTTTAAAAATTTTTTTATTTATTTATTTCATTTTAAAGTAGTTTTCAGAAATCGCTACAAACTACAAATTTTTGTATCGCGCTACTCACTACTCTACTTTTTTTAAAGTAGTGCGCTACACTACAAACTACTAAAAATGTAGTTACTACAGTAGTTTCGCTACTTGTAGCTCGCTACTTCCGACCACTGCCCAATGAACACTTCGAGACAGAGGAACATTCGAGTTATCGAGACTCGAATGTGTGCCTCTTTAATCGATGTAGACTTATATGCAATTTTATATGCAAAATTATTCAATGAAGAAACATTTTAAGTATCCAACTGTCAAACGAATTCAAATTTAAAACAACAGAGGATGCATATTACATATAAGAAAATTTAAATGTGAAAAAATAGTGCTTTTGAAAGGGCATATAATCAAATACGAAAAGCGAACTGTGAATCAATAGTTAAGGCTGTGTTGACTTCGGGGGCAGTCGCAAGTCACGAGCAATATTTTGCAGTTTCGCATCAATTAAAAATTTCACTTCACAAAAATAAGTAAAAAAAAAAAAAGTCTATTTTCAGGATTTAATTATTTTTACACGTGAAAATGTATCACAAGTGCTGCTCTTTGGATAAAATGATGAATCATTCCATTTGGTGTGAATAACACTAATAAATCAACTTCGAGTATAGTGACTCTTCATAATCAAAGTTAGGGAAAAAAATTGCAAAACAGCTCAACACATTAAAAGCTAGAGCATTCTAAACACAATGGAGAATCAGGCTCAGGATGAAGAGCTGAAGTGTATTACAAGTGACTTACTAAAGCAAAAAAAAACTCAGACGCTGAATGGCTATAACTTTTAATTAGGAAGTCTGAAAGAATCAAAAACGAGTTTTGTTTAAATAATACGTTTCAGGAAAAATGACTCCGGCTGCGAGTCTTTCCTCGAGAAAAAAAGCAGCAGAAAATAAATAAAATAAAAGAGCACATCACATCTGATGTCTGCTAACCAGATGCAATAAGGTTTTGAGACAGGTAATGAAACTTTTACGATACTTTCCATTTGAAATCGATTCTTAAAAAACATTTTACGTCGTTAAACAGCAGAATGCACGCTAAATACTATTCAGCTTCAAAAACGTCCTTTTGGAGAAATACTAAGAATTACATGCAAAAACTATCTTAAAAAATATGTATCTTTTACGTATGTATGCCAAATTATTCTCAAATTCATGCATTTATGCACATCAATGAGGGGGAAACAGAGGAATTAATATATCAAACTGGAGAAAAAAAATGTGGAACTAAAAGGTAGAGAATTTGTTATTGTACGAGGTATGACAGTTAAAACTACTTGTCGATAGATTATTTTCGACAGCCCGGTTATGACATCAAGAGACTGCACTTTTGCCCTTGTTATAGACTCATTAATCTGTAATAGTCAATAACCGAGCTGAAGGCAGATGTTCTGGCATTGGCTGAGATTACCAACAAACTGGTAACTACGCCCAGAATTTAGCACACCAGCAAGAGATCGCAAGCAATGCTGTGGTACAACTCGAAAATGGCGGCAAAAACTTGGTAATAAGCAGTACGTTACCACCTTAAGCCATGGCTCAGGGCAAATAACGTACAGTATACCGACGATTTAAGGGCAGTAGTTTACTACTTATACCTAAGCTCTCACTTCATTTTCGAGTTGCACAGCACCACTGCTTGCGGTCTCACGCTGGTGCTCAATTCTTTTTAGTTACGTTTGCGTGTAATCGCAGCTTCAATAAGAAAACATCTGCCTTCAGCTCGGTAATCCACTATTCCAGACTGCTGAGTCCACAACAAGGACAAAACTGCAGTCTCTGGATGTCGTAACCGGGCTGTCGGTACATGTAGGGTTCAGTACATGTAGGGTAATTCAGGCACATGTAGTGTTTTTGCCTGAATTTGGAAGGTTATTTGCCCCACTCATCGTTGATTTCAAGGCGGTTTAATTAAGAACTACGGATTTTGGACTCATACAATCAAGGGTAATTTTTTTTTTCGCAGATCAGTTTTTCAATCCTCAATGTAGTTATGTAGCATTAGGCATTTATGTGCAGTCTTTTTCGACATAACATTTCAAATTTTGTGATCGTTGTGAAGCACATATAAAATATAACTCATACAATGTTTAAATTCTAAAATATGAAGCAAAAAGCGAAATAGATTGTTTTTCTATGTCAAGAACGAAGTTTCAAACAATATTCCAACAAAAGCGATTACAATTAATACCCAAAATTTCTTTGTCACACTGAACAAAGAAAATAGATTTGGAGGGACGGGGGAGAGTCCAGAATTCCGTTTTTACACTTGAGTGTTAATGCAGAGAAATATTTTGTGCAATGAAAGTTAAGAAATGTCCTTCATATATATATTATTTTTCCAATTAGTTCTTAAAATAAACAAATTGATAATGCTATTTGTACATGAGACGATGATGAAGATTGCTTCATTATATTAAAAATTATGCTCATTTATTCTCTCTCACACACATAACGCAAAAAAAAAAGTAAATAAATAAAAAATAAATAAATAAATACAAATTTAAAAAAATCAGAGCAAAAAATTTCCAACATTCTACATCAACATTTTATCAGAAAAAAAAAAAAAAAAAAACGAAAGTATAAGATTAATCGCAGTTAGGAATAGAAGATAAAAACTTGAATGAGAAGTAAACTATCGCTAAACGATTTGCATATTTACGACGATAAAAATACCACTAAAGTGATCCATAAGGGTTCGATATTTAAATAACATTGAAATAAGTGAGTCGCTTTTCCAGAGGTCATAAATATTCAATACAATCGACTTCAAAAAGAAGAAAAAGGATAAGTTGAATGGAGAATGATCAAGTATTCCAATATACTTTCCCGAATAATATTTCTTCAAAATAAAGTTTTTCTTTTTGATTCAGACACAGAACATGAGGTAAGGAAACTTTTCATGGAAATTACCGAAAACCTTGTTCTGCAAACGAAAATCAAACCTCAAAACTTTCACGATGAAATACGTGTACATGAAAAACTCAGTGAGGTTTCGTTTGTACAACAGTATTGCGCTTGAGAGGATTTCTTTTCAAAAATTTGAAAAGAAATCTTCTATTTGGATCCAATAAACGACCGACATTCCTCTTTTAGCACAAACCTCATTTGTGCGAAGATTGAGGGAGCCGTTTCGGACACATTTCTTAGAACGAAGACTCACTATGCCAAGCGTCAGTCTGTGTGCAGTATTATTACTATTATTCACTTCATGTTTTTTCCTACCATTACTCTCAGCTAATTGGCGATATATTTGTTATAGTACGCCTTTCGCAATAAAGCCTACTTATACCATTGAACTAACCACGCAATTTTGCACATGTCTTTATAGCAAATTCCTTGTTTTGGCCAACCCCCATCCATTTTTACATTGAAACAACGTAAAACAATCATTCATTTGATATTTCTCCATAACTGCATCAAGCGAATAGGTATTTTCTAGTCCAGAAATGCTCAAAAACCCTTTTAATACGATAGTCACTAGGATCACGCTAGCCAGTCATCCCCCCCCCTCCCCGCGCCACCCTTCTTTCTTATTCTTCGCTCGCAACAAACAAGAGAAGATTCTGGGCTATATGCAACACACCACGAGTGCAGGTAACTTGTCTTTTATGGCTACAGGGCCGTCATTTAGGGGGAGGGGGGGCAGGGGGGTCAATTGCCCCTCCAACTTTGAGAAATCAATGTATTTACATGTAAGTGGACGGGCTTTTTTGTGTTTTCCGAGAAAACTGCATTGTGTTTGGACACTTTACCCCCCCCCCCCCTGTATGGCTAACTTTCTTTTAACTATGTCTTTATTAAGATCGTCGCTTTCTTTTTATGTTTTAAATGTGCTCCCCCCCCTTTTTTTTTGCTCTTTTAATTTTTTTGCTTGCGTATGAGAGGAGAGGAAAAAAAAAACAGGTTTTTGAACGTATTTATCAAATACCACATAAGAGAAAACTGGCACAACAATCAGTACACGAAATGATCACTAAAAAAATTTGAACAGTTTGCTAAATGTTTGTCGACGAAATTCATAGGATAAAATTGCTCAGAGATCCATGTTTATTTTTTAAGAGCAAGAATCTGAGAGAGTGTCACGCCTGTGATTCATGACGTCTCAGATTTTTTCCAAAAAATTACCAAATGTTTATTATCTTATTGAAAGACCAAATCCAGAATGTTTTGCTCTAAAGTTGAGTTGTTTAGTTTTTATGGATCCCTAAAGGTGAAGGTGCGGCATCAAAAATTAAGCAGATTTTCAAGACATGGAAGTCTGTGAGCTAAAACTCTTACCAGAAACTGTTTAACTCCAATTTTCTTATTATATATGGAATATAGAAGGTTGAAACTTTACAAAATGAATGTTAAATTTGTAGTAAGTTGTTGCCGTAAGGTCAGTGAAGGCCCTCAAAACAAGGCATTTTTGACGTTTTTTAGCGTTTTCGTCGTCCAAAAACAGCTTGTACATTTCAGTTGGCACGGCAAAAGTAGTGTCGTTTGAAAGACCAGTGTAAGCACTTTAAAATAATGTATAAATAACCGAGGAAAGTTCAACGTGCTTTTAGTTGCCTAAGGCCGAAATATGAAAAATGTCATATTTTACCGATATTCAAACGGTCATAACTTCCTCTGCCAACAACATATTGAAAGATATTTTTTGCCAATGACGTGCTCTATTCTTTGTCGTAACAGAACAGTTGAATCCTTTGAGGCGAAATGTGAAAAATTTTTTTACAAAAAATGCACAGGAAAAAATACATTTTTTGTAAAAAAAATTTTCACATTTCGCCTCAAAGGATTCAACTGTTCTGTTAAGACAAAGAATAGAGCATGACATTGGCAAAAAAAAATCTTTCAATATGTTGTTGGCAGAGGAAGTTATGACCGTTTGAATATCGGTAAAATATGACATTTTTCATATTTCGGCCTTAGGCAACTAAAAGCACGTTGAACTTTCCTCGGTTATTTATACATTATTTTAAAGTGCTTACATTGGTCTTTCAAACGACACTACTTTTGCCGTGCCAACTGAAATGTACAAGCTGATGTTGGACCTCAAAAACGCTAAAAAACGTCAAAAATGCCTTGTTTTGAGGGCCTTCACTGAACTTACGGCAGCAACTTACCACAAATTTAACATTCATTTTGTAAAGTTTCAACCTTCTATATTCCATATACAATAACAAAATTGCAGTTAAACAGTTCCCGGTAAGAGTTTTGGCTCACAGCAACTTCCATGTCTTGAAAATCCGCTTAATTTTTGATGCCACACCTTCACCTTTAGGGATCCATAAAAACTAAACAACTCAACTTTAGAACAAAACATTCTGGCTTTGGTCTTTCAATAAGATAATAAACATTTGGTAATTTTGGGGAGAAAATCTGAGAGGTCATGAATCACCTCATAATGCTAGGCGTGACAGTTACTCAAATTCTTGCTCTTAATAATTATTTCTATTATAGCGTAATTTAAGCTATTTTATTTATTTTTTAAGATAAGAAGTGTAAAACCACAGGTGTACAGTAAGATAGTAAGACAATAGCCAGATCAACAACTCGGATCATGTAGGAATCTTATATGAAAAAAAAAAAATAAATAAAAACCACTCGATTGCAGTCTACCTGTTGGCAAAATGGGATATTAGACAGTATTACCAATTCTATTATATTTTGTATTACCTTGGTAGTGGTACATCGTTTTTGGTTTTTGAATTCTATTCCGTTTAGAAAAAAGGATTACTGTCAGCGTAGGAAACGACATTAAGAGTAAACTACGCACATCCGTTCACAGACATATGCAGAATGTCTCTCTTTTTTTATGTTCTTCCTCCTATATATAATGTATACATGTATTGTATCTGCAATAATTTTCGAATTATTTGTACGTTTTCAATAAAATGCTAAGCCTTTCATCTCATACTCATCTAAAATCTTTCCTAATTGATAAGTCGAAACCGTATGACGTGTGGCACTTAGAATTAAGAAATTTTTATCCTAATTAAATTTTTAAAGTTGTCAAAGTACATTACTTGAAGTTTAAAAAAAATCTTACATATTGATGAACACAGTTCTAAAAGGCCTGAACATTATACATTCCCTTAATGTACAATTATACAATGCAAAATTTTGCATAGGAAAATGACAGGGTCATGTTAAAATGTTTCGTTGAATACTGCAATGATATTTAAAAAACACATGATTACACAGTGTAGCATGTTTTAAAACATAAAACTTTTTAAAAAAATTTCAAAGTAGAAAGTTTTCAGAGTTTAAAAAGGTCTGTCTTAAAATTGGTGTTCATGAAGCAAACAGCAACTTCGTCAATCTGACCAAAATAATCCCTGTAAATGCATTTTCTTAATTCAGATACCATAAGTGCAGAAAAACCAACTTGCCTGCCATCACGTAAAACCGCAAGCTGCGCTGTAGAATGACGCTAATGTTTATGCGAAGAAAAAGATTGTTTTTCTCATTATAAGTTGGACTTCACAACACGATGGAATTTATTTAATGGAAATAATGGGCTGAATCGTAAATATTTCAATACCCGGAAGAGGAGAGTTTAATAAAATCTAAGCATTCCCCAATTTATATGCCGATTGCTTTAACATTGAACAAATTTCTATTGCTGCTGGAAAGATATTAGAGCATTTATGAGTGGATGGGATGTAAATATTTCTGTATTTCCACATCGTATAATTGGAATATCAAAATTTAAATAAAATAGGAGCCATAACAGTAATAGTATAGTACCTCTGTATAAAAGTCTTAAAAATAATAAGTAGAAACAAAAAATAGTATTAAAAAATTGCTAATTAGTTGAAATAAAGATTAGCTTAAATACAAAGAAATTAAACAAAAAAAAAAGGATTCATAGGTAAAAAAATTCATGCCTAGAAACAACAATCCATAAAATTATTCTGCTAAAACCAGATGTTTTTTGTAGAAGAGTGCAATCAACTTTAATACAAACAATGTGAGGTCAAATAATTAAAACTTTTTCAAGATGTGTTATAATTATTATACAAGGATATTTTTTTAACAAACGAAGTAAAACGTTACTTATATAAACTAGTTTTTTTTTACATTGAAAAGGAATGGAGC